>WMED01000170.1:0-11195 GCA_019650415.1 Pipa parva
CTTAAATACACACACAAAGAACCAATTGACTTTGGACTTTTTTCTTATGCACTTTCATATCACGTTTGTCAATTTGCGATTTTATTGTGTTTTATTGTGATATCTGTTTGGAGGCGCTAGACCTTGGATCCATATCCATATCCATTCACTGATGTCCGCCTGTAAGACAGAAGTGAGCTTCCAACAATTTTAGCGAGGTGAATCGAATGATCGCGAGGTGACTTTACTGTTAGGGCTTATGAAACTGCAGAATAGTCTTCCACAAGAATTGGTTGTAAGAAAATCTCTGGACTGATTCAAGAAAATTTGAATAGTTATTTTAAAGTATATGACATTAGGTTTCGACCCAGTATGAAAGCCACATCAGGTCCAATACCAATATAAAGTTTCATAAAAACCGCTAATATAACTTTCCCAGACTTCTATCTGCATCCTCATGAACAAGTCAGCTTAGAGGTTATCACACCTGTCACATACTCTTCCTACTGTTAATTAGCCATATTCTATTTCCCAGCAGACAGAGCTGCTGAATACACACATGTATATGAGAGGTAGAATACATTAGTAAGCAGGGATATATAATTCATTATTCTAGAAAATAAATAACCACTGAAAATCACTAAAAGTCGCAGATTATAGAAAATCGAAGGCTGGAGCCACATTAGCATGTTCATGGTTGGTGATCTTACTTGTGATTTGTGTGAAGTTTATAAACAATGAAAATCTTTTTGACTAAATATTGCTGGAGAGACATCTTTTTTCAAGGATTTCACCATGTTTACCTAATTAAAAATCTGTAGAAAGTGAACTAAAAAGCAGCGTAAACTATTATTTTTTATGGAGTTGGTCCTTTCCTTTAGCCAAAGTTGGGAAATATATCCCATTGAAAAAGATTTTTGATATTTATATAATGCTGATATGCTTTACCATTCACTTCAGTCCCTGCCCAGGTTACAATCTAGTTTCCCTATTCAGTCACACACAGATGTATACTTTTGGAAGGAAACCCATGCAGATATGCAGAACTTGCAAACTTCATGCAGATGAATTCCAGGGTGGAACTGAACCCAGCGCAGCAAGTCAGCAGTGCTAACCACTGAGCCACCGCACTGCCTATATAGATGTGAAATGGAAGATGAAGCTAACTGGAAAATACTGAAAAGTGTGTCACTTTCAATTCATGAATATTTATCGATGACGATTTTTTTGTTGAAAATCAAAATTATTTCTATTTAGTTGTAGATACTTCTCAAAGGACTACTGGGCATTGTGTCATCCTGTGGACGAACTCTCCATATTATTTGGATGAATCGCCACATCTAACTAAGGTGTATATCTTACATTTACAACAGCAATCTAGGCGGCTGACTTGGGCCCAGCCACAGTCCCTTCCCATAAAAGCATATTTCTAGAAATATAGGGGGTTATTGACTAAAGTGAAAATTCGACTGTCAAAGTGAATTCTCATCATTTTGGGGTGCTTATGCCTTGATTCCCTACTCCTTATTCACTAAACATTCAGATTCCCATAGGAAAGTCACAACCACGACAATAGTCGTGACCGAGACAATATTCCCATAATGAAGTCATGTCCATGGCAGTAGCCCTCTATTGGGTAGTGTGCAACCGTCATTACCTGGTGAATTCATACCTTTACATAATAATTCGAACTTTAGTCAATAACCCTCATAGTTGGAAGAAGGTTGGGCTCTCGCATCTTATCCTATCCACAGTTCCCACTGCGTCTAAACGCATCTGTGCCTCTGAAGACTTCTGTTATTCCTCCCCTGAAGTCAAGTTGAGCCCCCTTGCAATGACTCATAAAGTGCAGCAATGGCCACATAATAACCCATAAGACTTACCCAACAGTGCAGTAGTGGGCTCTAAGTAGCTTCCCTCTTTCCTCCTTTCCTAAGTACCAGTGTGTTGGGGGAGCTGTAAGGTTGTAACTTTATGCCTCCAAATGAGTTTGTGTTTTGTTACTACAATTCTTTTGCAATAAATACTGTGCAGTTTAACTTGATCCACGTCTCTATATCTGATTAGATTAAGATATCTGCCAAAGATTCTAGTGTAGATTTAAATGCAGAGAAAGAACATCCTGCTGTGCACCTTGTCCTGCCCATAAAATATACGGTATCTACATTATCTACATTCATGTTCATTTATTCAGCCATCATCTACAACAATTTTGTTTGTGTCATAGTAAACGAGTCAGTGCAAATGCATGCTGCAATCACACTGCTATTGTTTTATTCTAATAAACAGCCTGTCACCATTTTAGCTTTAATTAAAACATTGTTTTGATATCATCTATACATAATGGATTGTACACGATAAAAAACATCACAGATTCCTTTGCATGTGTTAAAACAGCAGCAGAATATATTACTTAGTGTTGCTTCTTCACTGGGTATGATATCCATCAAAGCAATCAAAGCTAGAGTTACAGTAGGTGTCTAACAATGGGAAGAGGAAGAAAGGCAGGTGTAACCTTTGCTCTTCTGAAGGTGCTATCGTACACTGTAAGTGGGGAAGATGCACCAACAACCAGTATCGGACTGACCTAACAGGTCACCAGAGGATCCGCGGGTTGGCCATAGCATTAGTGGGCCCAGGTCTTTACCTAAAAGCATAATAGGACTAGTCCCAGGAAATAGTAGTGTGCTAAGTAATGTTCTCTGAAAAATGATTTATCATTTATTGATCATTTTTGTGTGTGTAATAACCTAGCAAGTCTTGTGAATAGGTGGGGGTCCTCCGAGCTTCTCTGGTGGGCCCATGGTTTCTCAGGCTCACATTGGCAATAACACATGGTTGCAGTGGTGCCTGTTTTCATTACCCCAAGCAATGTTTAAAACTGAGCCCCTCCAACACCTATTAAACCTAATTGTCTTACATTTCTCCATAAAATGGGGGCAGCTGCATATACCTGATCTGGCTTGGGGTGACCATTGGGCGCAGTTAGAAGACTGTTGGCTGAATCTAAAAACATGCCGGTAGTCAGATCTGGACACTACAGAAATAATTAGGCAATGTGGGGGCAATTAAGTGATGGATAAAATATAGTTTACATAACAGATAATAGTGCCTGGCCAAGCAAATGATTAATAATCTGAATAAAGTAAGCTTAGGAAAATCAAGGATGGATAAGGTAATTGGATTATTAGAAGATAACAATACTAGGATTAATAGTAGATGACAAGCTAAATTATAGCACTTAATAAATCAGACATTAGCCTCAAAACTAATCACATTTACCACACGTGAAAAGAATATTCAGTACAAAGTGGAAGAATTCATAATTCTACCTGTAGATCAAGCAGGCTTTACGTCATTATCTGATGCATGCAGTGCACCCAGCTTACCCATCATTTTAATTAGAAAATGGGTGTGGCTTATTGTACAAGATACATCTCCATCTGTATACACCAGTTCTTGTTGAGGTCACACCTGGAATCTGTAGGAACACATTTAGAAGCACAGCTTTGAGAAGAGACTGAGAGGAGCTAGATTTGACTTTAAAACGACTAATTTCCCTCCTTACAATGGAGCCGGTGGGGTCTCGCCTAATGAGCAATCAATAAAAATCAAATAAAAAGTTTTACTCAGCATGTCTGAACTGGTAGCTGGTCTTCATGAGCTTTTTTTCTTTCCTCTTGCTCAATACGAAGATGGTTTACAAAGATTACCCTTAATTCTCTTTTGCCATCTTATGTACTCTTCTACTTTATAAACAGTGCTGTGTCATTTTCTGCCAATTTTGACACTGTTATGTGTTTTTAAAGTTCAGTTAGCCTCCATCAGAACCAAACCAAACAGAATATTGGCAGGAAAATTCTTCCTGCATAACAAACACAGACAAAGGTTCCTGATATCTCTCCCCATAAGTGGTGATATCTTGAATGGAAATAAGAAATCATTTATATTACAAAGGTTCTTCCAGGAGTACCATCTACTTTAACACAATTTCCATTAACCGGTGAAACATGAAGTAGATCTTCTAAGCGCTATAAAATGTTCAGCTTTCGTTTATTTTTTGAAATATAGAAAAAGTTAATATAATGAATGTTTCCTGCTGGTTAAACACAGTGATTGACAAGCATATCCTTATCTAAAGCTGTCAGTCAAAATTTATCTCCAAGCAGAAACAAGCCAACACAAACTCACGCATCGGTGAAACAGAGATTTGGTTAATAGGAATGTGCCTTTAGTCAAGTGTGCACTGTAGATAAATATCCTTATCGCAAATGGCTTCATAGTAATTGGTATTGTTTAGCGGTATCTGAGCTAAAAGCAAACTGGGGAACTAAAGTTAGATTTGCCGAATTCAACTGATTTATTTACGACTCAATCATATGCTTTGTCTAGATACAGTTTTATTTCTTTACATGCATTTATTAAACACATGCATAAAACACTGTGGTGGAGTAGGTGGTGCGCCAAGATTTCTTGTATCATGTGTTATTGTGGCCTTTGATCATTTAAAGATCCAAATTAAAAAGGAAATGTCATTAGGTTTTATCGAGTGTTTAACAGCGCATACAATAATATTCCTTATAGAAATGGTCGGATAAAAAAAATTAAATGTAATGTATCTCTGATTGTAATCAGACAATAATTCATATGATGTGACAAGTTATTTGGCAATCAGCTCATGTAATATATTTTACAGTTTAGATTAGAAATATGGCAAAAAAATTACAAAAAGTTACATTGCTTATTGGAAACGTATTTACTACCTGAGCTTCTGTTTCTTCCAATCTATATTGTACTACCTGCTCATGCCTGGTCCCTTTATACTGTTGATGCAGGAGATACTATGCTTGCTGTACGTGATGTTATAGTTCTACAGTTCCTGTGTATCTGTGCTTCAGAGTTCTGTTGTTTCATTCATATGAATAATGGCCTGTAAGGTGTTACAGTTTGACATCTGTGCTCCTGTGTGAGACTATAGATTCTTTGTTCAGCCTGGATACCACCAGTTGGGGGATCAATCCAAGGGTCATGAACTGGGAATTTACTTGCAGGAAAGTCCAAACCTTCTTTTGGTGGATAAGGGTGAAGACCTGGAGCTCCTTAGAATTTGCACCCTGGGATTAACCCAAGCAAACCCTGTTGTGGCATTTTATGGAAATACGGGGTACATTCAGTAAAACCTATCTGAGCTTCCTTTAGACTTTAGGCTATTGTTTGAAGAAGAAAGTTATGGTTATGTGTGGTAGAAAGCTGTAGCCACAGTATTTGAGTTAGAGGTGCAAAGTCTGGATGGTTCTAAAAGTTCCAATCTATACTCAGGGTATCATGTGACTAAGGACTTTAAATTTAAAGCATATCTGAGGTTGAATTGTGGACAATACTAAGTCCTAAGTTTACTTCTGACTCAGCCTAGAGGGGTTTAGACCCTCTTTCTGTATTTCCATTAAATTACTATTGACTGCAGAAACTGACTGAGAAAGCAAATAGACATCCAGAGACTTATAGGCTGCATTTTCTGCTATATCACTTTCAGATTAAAGGGGAAGTGGATCCTAACCATTACTGACACTTGTTGCATATGTAAGGTATGTTGTGATTCCAATGTGCTTAACATCTTTTTTGTACAGTGATCCATAAACTGAAGATATTTTATTTGGTAGAGCCTGTAATTTGTTGCCAATCAGCAGTGTTAGGATGGGTGAACTTATTTTTGTGGATTAAAGTGAATTAAATGACAAAAATAAGATCATGCATTTCTGCTTGGATAGCCACACAGAGCAGGAGAGTGGCAATCTGTGCTTGCCTCTTCGGTAACCACCTAATCTCCTTTTACTCTTCATAGCAATATGTAAGCACTCTGCACAATCTATACAAACCGAGCATACTTGAATGCAGCATCTGTCAGCGGGAACCCCACCTATTTTCCCACTAAAATGAATGGTGTGTAGTGTGTACTGTCTATGGCAAGTGCTACATTCAAGTCTGCATCCTCTGTAGTATCAATCAAGGGTTCTGTGAACCATAGCATCTATCTTGTATTGAATATTGTATTTTTAATTTTTGAAAACTATTTTCACACTCAAAGGAAACACAGTCTTATGGACTCATATTTCAGGACTCCACATATGTATTGCATATTGTATTGTATTTATTCATTTATATAGCGCTAATATATTTTGCAGCGCTTTACCGAGATTCATCATTCACTTCAGTCCCTGCACCATGTAGCTTACAATCTAGTTTCCTTATTTAGTCATACACACATAGACAGACACAGAGGTATGTTTTTGGATTGTAGGAGGAAACCGGAGTGCCTTGTTTGCAGCTACACAAGATGGTTAGATTTATGTACAATTTGTCTTAGAATTTATGATACAAGGTTAGCGAGATAGTGCAGCAGCCTCAAGCCCCACTAACAGAGATTCAGTGGACTAGTTGACCTGGTGCTTGATCACTAAATAGTGTATTCTAAATGGGTGTAGAAAACGATCAGTTAGAATGAAAAAAAAAAAAAAAAAGATATAATCAGTGGGTATGCAAAATTAATTGCTGAAAGCCCCAACTTAAATCAGGGTTAATGATTTAGTACAGGAGCCTGAGGTTCTACAAAGCCAGTCAGTGGACGTCCTAGTGCTTCCTTATTAGCATTGTGTGTTTTGAGTGGGTGTTAGTTTTGAAAGCATACCTGGAAGAGAAGGAAGGATGTCTCCAAATTGCTGGTGTTGTAAACTCACAAAGAACAGATAATCATTTCAAGAATTATTAAATATTAATGTAATGATAATTTAAAATAAGAATTAAACATCAGGAAAAGCATGGTTTTGTAATGCACTGAAGCATTATATTTATATATTAGCTACATTATGCCAAGACATTATTTTTTTAAAGTCTTCTGCATTTTGCATCCAAAAGCCTTTAAAAGATTTTTTGTTTTTTTCAGTATTTAAGTCATCTCCACCACCCCACACGCAGTCTTTCTCTATTTTAATAAGAATTACTACCACATGTATGCAGCATAAATCTCATGGTGGTGAAGTGCACTTTCATTACAACAAGCACAAAACCTGTAATTAAAATAGAAGCAATTGTTCCAGAAGAATGAATTTGTTGTTTCCATTCCTTTCTCTTCACACACTGAAATAATTTTCTTAGGAAAAAATGCTGAATGGAGTATTGAAGTTCTATCTCCAATCACAATATTTCTTTCAGGCGTAATAATAGAATTTGAGTTCGGTTAGAGGAATCACAGGTTTACAGGTATCGCATCTTTTTTTTTATCTGAACCAACACAGATCCTGAAGTTTTTCTGCTGATGGTGTTAAATCTTATCATGGCAATAACACATTCGCATAAGTTCATTCAATAATAATTATCTTTAAATTCCATGGAACGCTTAACAAAACTGTGACATCAAAATATAATTTGGTCTGTTTAATAATACAGGTAAAGCTTTTCTTACATGCATTGTCCGCTGCAGTATATGGAAAGCCTTCTCCCTATCTAACTTAATAAATGTGTGACCTCTTGTAAAATAAGAATGGTGTGGCAGAACTAGACTGATATAAAGAGAGAAGTACAGTGCAGAGGGAAACAACTCTAAGGCTCAGCTATAGCAAAGGAACAGATGTTTAAAGTCAATGTCATAACAATGTAGTGTCTGAAATGAATGTTCTCAAATACAATACACATACAGTTTGAACATTCAGTTAATATAAAATATCTGAAAAATAAACTACATCTCTACTCTACAGTCAGTAAATATATGCTGTTTTTCAAAGAAGAGTTATCCATATGAAGAAGATATTTATACAAGTAGTGCTTTGAAATGCTTTACATTTGTATTTATTATTACCTTTTTTGTAGGTCAATATAACTATTTAAAGGGCACCAGGTCAGATAAACATAAGAAGCATCTAGGGGAGGTATGATGGGCTGAGTAATAAATACATCCCGAATTCACCTTGCTTCCCCATAGCTCATTAACCAAAACTTGTCCCTGTGTCTCATCCAATTAGATCACCCAACCCATGATCTAAGACTCATCGGCTTCACTTTAAATGCAGTTTAATATCCTACCCAGAGCAGGTAGAGCTGCATGGTGTTTCAGTATCCATGTAGTTATTGTTGTAATTCAAACTAGAAAGCGCAGGTAGACAAGATGGTCCAGTAATTTGGACCAAAAAGAGGAGAAAGAGAATTAGTTGTAAATTCACAGGTGGTGAGATCGAAAGACTAACACCAGTCAGGGATTAGATGCAAGAGTAAGGTTTCACTGAATCAAGGCATCCACTGTCATACAATGTCCTCTAAATATCATTGCCTCTTACTGTTGTCTCCATATTTGTGGCCCCACTACATTTCTGATGTTTGTGTTGTTTGTAGCACATGGGAGGTTAAATTGCCCCAGTGATAAAACATATAGAGGAAGAGACTTGCTAGGCAAAGATTAGTCATCTCCAAAAGTCCCCAGCAAGTGTACACCATCTGACAGTCACAGTCTGAGAAACTGTTTAAAGCATTCTTATTAAACATTCTTGGAAAGGCATGTGTTTTTGCCTATCCTCTTGTTAAAAATATGGTATATCTGCAGTGAAGCCATGGGAATATACACAAATGTATCAGAGGGAGCTGATTCTTTAAACCTATTACTGTTCCTCTGACCCCTCTGTATGCAGGGAGCTTACTTTTTGAACTCTGGTCTTTAAAAACCCTGCCACCAAATGCCACCTAATGAAATAACAGCACAGAAAAAATAAAGCATCATACAACATTACCTTGCTATTTAAACAACATGGAGCTATTTTATTATATTGTAATCAAAGAAAAGTATATAGTATATACAGGTATATTATAGTATATAGTAGATTGTAAGAATAGTAAATCAACCTGTGAAGACATCTAATATCATATCTACACTAGAAATGTGTATACAGAGAAATTCTAATGAGCTTATATGGGGATATTGCCTTGAGTAACTTTTTATATAACCTGCCCTCTTGAAGACAGGTGGATTTAATGTTTAAAATGCAAGAAACATGCATTCCAGAGTCAATTAACATATTTGATCACTGATGAGTTATTAACATAACAGCTGTAAACTATTAGATAGAATGAACGCAATTAACAATTCACTTAAATATACCAAGATCTTGTCTTTTTTAGAGTTATCAATCAGTGAAGTAAAGTAGTGATTTACAATGATGCATTTCAAACAGAAGCAGCTCTAAATATGAAACGTGGTTTTGAAATGTTATGTTAAAGCCTGAAATGAAACTAGATGAGAGATAAACTCAACTCAAGTTTTTTTTCAATAACAACATTTATAGATGTTCGCAGGTGTTCAGTTCTCCTGAATCTGAAAGAACAAATTTCTTACAGAAGCTACATATAGAGAAACGTTAATAAAATAATTACTAGGTGCTAAACTCACCAACAGCTACATTTTTTAGGGAAGAAAAACTAGTGTAGAAGGTCTATTAGAATGAGTATTTAGTCCCATATACTGGTTGGTATAGTCCCTAATAAAAGCATGTGAAAGATGCCAGTATAGAAATTCTGTCCACGAGGAATAATGGACATAGGAGGTATGTTAGATCATGTGGGAAATACACATGGGCAGATTTAAGAGATGTGAATCCTTGTTTCAGAGTTACAGTCAAGGTCAACTAACTAGCAAGGACCTTCTAAGTAAATGACTTCAGTTCAGTCAGTTAATACACACAGGACAACTCCAGTTTCTGCAATAGCACTCTTTTTTGACCCAAATAAATGATTAAGCCCCATAAACATAAAAAAAACTATTATTCTTTTGTCTTCTTAATTTACACATATTTGCTGTAATGGTATGACTCAGCTACAGTCTATGTATACAAAACTGTATTCAATATGAAGATCCTCATTTTGGCAGTTAAAAACAATATATTATTTACATTTTGTTGGATCAGTAGAAAAGAGGGGTTTAAGAAGAGTAAAAGGTACCAAGAAGCAGAGTAAAAAGGATATCGCACTGATTTTTTTTTTGGTTGAAATATTCTGTTATATACTGTTATAGTTTCAGAATTCATATCTTTTTGAGTTGACCATTAACTTGTGCATATTTACCAGATGTACAGACAGGTGGCCAATAAATAGAAAGCTATTTATTTATAGGTTTTAGTGTCAATTTAAGGGGAAATGTAGCAAATGGTGATAATGTAAAAAACTGATGCAAAGTAGTTGCATATTCTACATGGGGAATATTTATAAAAGTTGAAAAATGTTTCAACTCGGTAAAACTGTTAAAGTATCAGCAATATTGGCAATATATCAATATCAACATTTTTCACTGATTTATAAAGCCATACCATATCATTTGTTTTCAGAAAATTGTTTTGCCTGATTGAGACTGGCTAAAACGCATTATTCCCTATGGAGAAGATTCTGTCATTATTCCACACTTGAATGATTTTTAGTTTACAACTGATTAATATTTTTCTGTATCAGTCTTTTTCTAAATAAAAATTTGTCATTTGGTGCTTTATAAATTTGCTGAATTGAAAAGTTCAGAGAAGAGAAAATTAGCATGGCAAATCGGAAATACACATTTCACAGAAATAATGCAATATTTTCTTTTGGTGAGTAGGAAGTAATCATATATCAACTCAATGCCACAACTGGCTTAGCCTTGGTGATTGGAAGGTGTAGTAGTTTATTATCATACACAGGATGTATTATTGCATCTATAGCAAAGAAATACAACCCAGACCAGGGGTTGGTGAACTTGGCACAGGAGGAAGTCATTTTTCTCTCCCCTACAGTTTGGAATTTTTTTACAGAACCACAAAGGGGGAGGAGCGTATGCTCCAGAACAAATGATCTGCCGATGTCCTAGAAGAAGTGTCGGAGGTCTGGGGCAGGGCAATGGAAATGCGCTCAGAGCCACAGCAAGGCAACTGAAGAACCGCATTTGGCACGGGAGACACAGTTTTCCTACCCCTGAACTAGATGCTTGACTTTTAATATATTTTGACAACCTCTGTACGTTGAGGCATATTTTATCCATTTGAAAAAAAACAAACCTTTTCTTGAATTTCTATTCCCCCCAAATAGCATGATAGGTGCATTACAGTCCAGACCAACTAATTATATAATATTCCTATGTGCCTGTGGGTATGCGGTCTACACATACTTTTATTTACTCCCTGTTAATTAACAACAATACTATTAACCAGTCTAAT
>WMED01000170.1:11257-33064 GCA_019650415.1 Pipa parva
AAAAGCAAACAGGTGGCTATCTGGAGTGAATAGTTTTATTTTTCGATGCTTTTTTTGACAAGGGAGAACAGGAAAATTAGCCAACCATGAGATCACCCATAAAAGATCTCATTTAAGAAAATTTTTCTTTTAAGACATCATGTATAAACACAGATGTTGCATAGTTATTGCACTTAAACAATACGTTAAGTAAGAAGAAGATAGATGCAAATAGGGAGATTGACTATTTACAATTTTTGAACATAGATTAATATAGAAAAAGTAAATAAGAAAATATTAACACATAATATCATCATGACTCTTTTGTGCAAATAATCCTGTTTGGGCTGTAAATGAGCCTCATTAAAGAGACGTTCTGCACATTGGCCATTTTTAGATAATTAACCCTGTAAAGCAAACTCCAAGGGCAAAAGGTAATAAAATAGAAACTATCGATCTCACGATATCGAACGGTTTTTATTGATATCGTGATATCGATATTGCTGACATCACGATATTGGCTGATTTTTGCTGATATCACGATATGGATATTGCCGCTATTGCATTATCGATGGATTTTTGCCGATATCTATATATCGGAAGTTTATTGATATCACAATATAGGCAATATCAATATCGCGATATCGAAATTCGATCGAAATTTTTCATCTGTTTATTTCTATGGAAAATGCATAATATCATGGGAAAATTCTATATCATGATATTGGCAAAATATCAATATCGCAATATTTTTAATTTTATTCAATTTCGCCCTTGCAAATGTGACAGGAGACCCTGCATGTCTCAGTGGAATTTTTCCCACTTCTACTCAGTGGCAGAAGCATTTGAAGATTTGGTCAGGAATGATGACATAAAGCATAGGCAAAATTGGAGCAAGGCAAAACGTCATTGGAGGACTGTAGCATAGAGGTGGAGCCTGTGAGAGAGAAGTGAAAGAGAGAGGGAGCAAAGCAAAGGTGGAAATCTGTGGTGGATGCATTTGCAAATTGGAGTTAACACCTCCATAACTGGTTATTTAGCACACACACTAGTTGGGCGAAATTTGTTAAAGGCGAAGTGATCGATCGATCGAATTTTCGATCGAAAATTCGATTGAGCGGTAACATTTTCTAATTTAATAAATTTCGCCCATTACTGACTGTAACAGACTTTATAGGTATAGATGGGAGAAATGACCTTCTGGATGGAGCCCTAACTGTGGTCCTTGGTGAAACTGAGTTTGTCATTCCTTTACATTTTTCAGGTGCAGTGAATTAAAAAAATAAATATTATAGATAAAGAATTTGAAACATTACAATTAAGACATTTCCTAATAAACTTCTGAACAATGTGATTTAACACAAAAGAGATAAAGCTATGTTAAAGGGGGCTTTTTTCACCTCCAGGGAATGAAATTTGATTTACAGTAACTGCAGAGCTCAAATATTTGGGATTCACAGATTCTACTCTGTGACATAATGAAAGAAGCACAATATTTTAATGCCAATAAATTGAAAAATTCAATGTAATCAGAAAAAAAAAGATTTAGTATTTGAGACCCAGTAAGGCCCCAGTAGCAGTTAGAGAGCTAATGATTCTGTTTTACTGATTTATCTGACTGCCCATCTGTCTGTCTATATAATTATAAACTAGGAATTTAAATATAATAACAAGAACAAAGCTCCAGTAGACACACAATGTCTAATAAACCTCTGAACAACTTGATTAAACCCAAGACACAAGCAACAGAGCAGAGAAAAATTCAAGGAAAGGATTGTTGTAGTGCGGGGGGCGGGTGTCCCTATTCTTATTGCCCTATATTTCTCCTCCTTTACACTTCAGTTTTTACACCTTAAATCTTTCTCTTCTGATGCTCCATTAATGACCATGATATACAATAAGGACGATCTCTCCATATTTTCAAACTAGAGATCAAATATTTACTCTTGGATCACAAACACTAATTTTATGTTGTAACTTTTTAATTTTTGGTTTGTCTCATTTTATGTTCATTGTAGGCATTAAAGCAAGCAATGTCCTACCACTTTGGGTGAAACTTAATAAACTCAGAAAGACCGCTCTGGGTCTTTTTCTGAATTTACCGAGTGAAATCTCGCATTGTTCTTGCAAGATTTTTTTTTTGAGTTTTCGATTTTGATTTTTTGAAATTTTTATGGAAAGGTAGCCATGCTATTAATGTAAAGTATGGCTACCTTTCTATTGAAAAAAATTCTGAAAATCGAGATAGAAAAACTCGATCTGGAAATCTCAAAAAAATTTTGTGAGAGTTCACTCGTTAAACTCGGAAAGACTCAAAACGGTCTTTCCAAGTTTACTAAATTTCGCCCTTTAGGTATACAGTAAAAAAATAAATAAAATAAAAGCTAGCTGTTGTGCCTACCAGCACACAATTCAAAAGCATTTACCAATCAACCTCACTGAGATCATTCAATTTGTAAGTTGTATCTAGCGTAGGCAATAGAAAGGAACAAACAGGTCCTAATGAAGATGTGCCTTTTTTTATTGTGGAAATGAAGGAACGAAGACAAACAAGTTCTAATGTATAGTAAGAAAATGTATTACTTGACCAATTTGGGAATCATCACCTATTAATAAAATCCCGCTTTTGATGAACTAGACACAGTATCAAAGGAAAGCAGTTCACCCATACAACCAAATTGGATTTATCATATTATCAAGTTTGGCCCTTTGAATATTTTTTAAAAAATGTTTCAACCTGAGGAAAGGGGGCTGGAACTACTAAGCTCTGCGTCCATTGAACATGAACTACTTTTTAAAAATTTAAGCACTTTTGTTATTTTAGAAATAATGTTGGAGGTATAAATTTTAACTTGTGTTTCCGATAGATGAGATCTACTTCCTGTTACTGTTCAAACACAAGTACTCGTATATTTTGAGGTTCTTTGTCCTTTCATCCATTGCTTTTATATAGTCCTAGATTTCTATGGTGACTACTACTTTTCATAAAAATTGAGTAGTAGTCTGGAATATTATTTATTCTGTTAAGGAAAAATTCAGATCTGTTTATATTTGTGAGTCTGGAACCAGCCTAGTGAATTTGATTGAGTTTTTGACACCCATGCTATCAAATTTAAAAGGGAAATTAATGCCACAGATGCCAAAAGCTATCTAGGAATAGTCACAGTTGTTTCTACCAATGGTTATCAATGAAAAATGTCATTAAGTTGTTTGTGACCTGCGATAATTGAATGTGATAGTGTGTCCTCATCTTTATACTGACAAAGCCTTTGATTTATCTGTCAACATTATAACAATATTATCCTCTTAGAAAGTACTGGCAAAATACATCACTACATTTGAATGAAATCCATATTAAAAAAAAAATGCATTTTAAGGTCTTGAAGGAGTAGCTTCTAATGTCAATAATGTCATCAATAAAGGAAAGGCAAATGCAATAAAAAAATGCCAATGCGCAATATAGTAACTGAAAAAAATGTGATTGCACACCAAAGGCTGTTAAATGCATTAAGAATATGATGAGATTCTGTAAATAATCAATAACAGAAGGAAGTTTGGAATGCCACTGGGCTTTCTCCTGTTTAAATATCCCTCTAGAGTGCTTTTATTGTACATCAGCCAGAAACATGTATATGGAAAAATAATGAGCTGTACAGTAAGCAGGATTAAAGAAAACTATCACTAAATAAACTGCCCAGCTTTTAAGGTGCATTAGGCAAACTCAACAAACAGATTGTGGGTAATAAAACAATCTGATGTGTGAGAGAGATATATTGGATATGTATGTAATTTGAATGATTGTGGTCTTTACCTTTCTAAGCTGAAATCAATCACATTGATTTATGTGTAAAGGGCATTTTCACTACACAGAAAGGTCATAAATGGGAAAAAAAATATATAAAAATATACTAATATACTACATTCTCAGGACTGTTTAAAAAAAAAAAAAAAGGTGCATGTTCTTGTTTGAGATCATTTGCATACTTTTAATCAAGGCTGCTAATGGGGTTACATGGGGTAATGCTGTGGCTTGCACCATAAGCTTGGCAAACCAGGGGGCACAGCTAGATAGTCAAATGTAGGTCTGTGAGTAAATAAAAATGAATATTGTGGCTTACTGTGGAACTAATCAGTTTAGGAAGAGATTATGCAGTGTAACTAGGGTCTGTATAAACATGTTGGGGGTTTCATTTGTCAGGTTGCGAGGGGTCCCATGATTTCTGAGGGTTGGCCAGATTTTAATGGAATTGTGGGGTAGTAAAAAGGAACATTACCATATTATTACCAATTTCTTACCTTGGAATGTAATTCAGGTGCACTTTAGTTTTGATTAGAATGTAATATTGCTGCTAAATTCCAGCAGTCTTTTGAGTGAACTTTTAGCAGAATAGTAAGGTCAACATTCACTGAGGGGGTTATTGACTAAAGTGAGAATTCTCATCCCTTTGGGTGGCTACTCCCGGATTCTCTACTTCTTACTGGCTAAACAGCGGATTTGCATAGTAAAGTCATGTCCGTGACAATTATTTCCATAGTGAAGTTGCGACTGGGACAATTGCTGGATCCTCTGTACCACAGTGGGAATTGGTGCAGGTTAATGCTGATCAGCATAGTCTAAGGAGGCCCTGGTCTTCACCCTGAAACCCCTGCAAGGGATATGGTTCTCAGGTTAACCCCCCACTGGTGGCAGTTGAGTAGACTCACATGGGAACTCTGGCAGAGGCCTGGGATAGCTGAACTATAACATAAAGCAGAATCATACTTGGTGCAGCATAAATGCACTCACAGTGCTGCTGGGCACATGCTGAACTTTAAACTCACAGAATCCACTTTAATGCAGCTCGGGGACAAGAAGATCCTCTCCTGGGATCCAAACAGGGTAGTGCTAGTTGTAGAGACTATAATGATACTTGGATGCCACAGAACCTCTTGGCTATACACTTGTAGCTTATCTCTTTAAGAGGCTTGAACACACAGAGCTGATGAGACTGAAGGAGGCTGTAATACTTGGCTGAAACAGTCTGTACAAAGAAAACACCAGGCATAACGATCCACAATAAAGTATTGACATATCGAGCACTTCTAGCAAGCACTACTCGCTATTTGAATTTCCTTCTTCTGATGTCACTTATGACAAGAGGTGAGATTGGTTGTCAGAATCTAGAACCACTAGGCTAAGGGCTGCTCATGTCAGGCAAAAACCTCCATCCAGTTGTTTAACTTACTGTCTGGCACTTACGGATTATTTACTAAAACTCTTTTGACCATATTTATTAGTTTCGACCTGTTCCATTGTCAATTTGAATTTTTGCACACTTTTTGATTCAGCTGATTTATAAAAATTTGATACAAAATCTTCCATCTATTGATCGGTTGACAGGGGCACACTTTGCGATGTTTATCTATTAGCCTCACCTTCCATTACAGATTTCTGTCGATATCTACATAATTTTTTCAATTGTGGCTTAATGAACAGACCACCTCCATAGAGAATAATGGGTTGACAGCAGCCTTAAAGCAGTTTGGTCAATAAAATAGTTGATCCCACCGAATCACCATAAACTTCAAATTCATGCTGAACCGAAGTTTTACTGAAATTCGGAACAAATTCCACTTCATTAGAATCGATTTGCCCATCTCTAGTTATACTGTCAAAGTGAAAATCAACAATCATATTGGCCTGAAACAAAGAATCCTTTTTAGCTTTTAAAGCTATCATTAAAGGTTACCTGATCAACAAGGGCAATCATTTACAATGAGAATGAGAACACAACTGTTGAAGTGAAAGGTGGCTACACCCTGATTCTTTACTCCTTATTGTAATGCCGGATGTAGTTAACTACTGAGGAGTAGGAGGTAGCAGAACAGACCAATAGCGGACAGACCCTAAGGCGCGGAGTCTAAGATACCCCCGGTATTCATCTAGAGCCCCTGCAAGGAGGTTAGGATTTAGCTGTGGAGGGTACCCATGTTGCAGCCCTTAGGGCTGAACTATAAAGCATAGCTGGAGCAGAAGGGCAGACGTCGATCCAACAGGCAAAACAGGACTCACCGCAAAGGGATACTGAGACAGGAAAAGCAGGAACAGAGATGCGGCAGGTAACTGTCACTTTAAGCAGGTTTGAGGGAATACTTTAATAGGGACAGAACGATAGGCACCAAGGAACACGAGGGAGTCCTTATAAACAGGCGCCGCCATAACTGACAGGCTCCCTTTTATACCCAGGGAGCCTGTCAGGTGACCGCGGTAGGGATATCAAAAAGCGCACAGCCACTGTGTGCGTGCATGTGATGTCAGCGCGCACACGCAAAGGCCGCGAGGATATCTGGATGCGGCGCGCCAAGCGCCCCGAGGAGGCCAATGCTTTGTTCTTACATCATTTCCAAACGGAATAAGGGTTTATGCCAGGTTAGGAGTGACAAACAGTTTTCAGTGACATTGAATTAAAGAAAGAACCTGATAAATACCCACAAATCTACATCAAAGTTGGGATGAAAAAAAAAATCTGTTTCTACTTTATGACCATTTCGCTCTTTTATAAATATGACCCGAGCTGTGTATGACACCCGCTAAGTTATATATTTTTCTATTTATTTCGTTCTAGGCAAAAGATAAAAAAAAAAAAAGAAAAAAGATTTTATGCTGTGCGTGTGAATTGTAATAGGCAGCGTTTGGCAAGTGCCGCATATATTCAGCTCAACAAACGTCAGTGAAGGCAGAGTTTTCACACTAATGCTGCAAATCCTAGCAAGCATTATGGTAACTGTTGGATATTGACAGCTATAAAAACAGATTGTCACATGTAATGTTAGTAGACTTAGCAAAGAGGTTTGAAAACAGTGACTTTATTGTTATAGCGATGTGTAACTGCCTATTAGAGATAAATACAGCGCGATCATTTGCGGCAAATAAATATTTCAGCAGCTAACATTGTTAGTAACTGGTACACAAAAATACGCCTTTAGCTTCTATTGACGGCTTCTGAATTTCATCTTTCTTTGTGAACTACGTCTCCATGTAGCTCTAACTAATCCCTGAATGTAAGAATTTTCTTTTCTCATTTTGAATAAGCTTTCAAATGGAGTTGCTAAATGTATGACACTATATTTATTATAATAAACATAAGCTCCTACAAATGCTGGGATTTTAGCAGAGTCGTTCTTCTTAAAAAAAATAAATAAATAAGGCTCAGGTAGAAAAAAAAAAAAACATATTAAAATCTAAACTATATTCAAAAGCAGAAAAAATTCTTTTTTTTTTCTTTTGTAATCACAAAAAAAAAACCGGAAAGGTACAGCGATAGATCAGCGCCACTTATTGTGCACCTCTTAATGGAAAGATTTTAATAAATAATTAAAATTTACATACGGATGATGGTTATTAATAGAGATTGAGCAGTTTTTTTAAAGGTCCCTTGTTCTTTTAATAAGTTCAGCTAACAAATAAAACCGGATCTTCTTTCAGTATGTAATAAACTTGTGATCAAAGAATGCTACCTCTATGTGATGAGACAATAACTTCTAGTCTTTATGCAGAGATGTTTAATTCTAACAAAACTGAATTATTGTCTGAGCTGATCATTAAAGAAGCCAATGGAACTGTGAAAATCTCACTTGAAGAAGGTGCTGTGTGATACTATGTGGCTTTTGGTGCTAATGTTCACTTTACAGCCCTTTAATCTGATGGACCTATAAATTGACTTGTGCTGAAGGCATAACATATCTTAATAACTATGACCCTAATTCCAGGGCAGTACGTGTATGCCGCCTGCCGAGTTTACTGCATGCTTGGGAAGAGGTTTATGAATCAATAAAAGTCTTCAAATATACTAGTGAAAGGTCACATTTTTATTATCGCAGCATTTATTGGCTATGCCTTTTTCATATAATCCTCTAGTAAATCAAAAAACGACAAAGAGGCTGGTAGTTTGTGTTAAACATTTTATTTCTGCATTCTGTAGCAAAAGAACCACCAACTGTTACACTACTTCCACAAAATCAGTTATCCTTTGCTACAATGGTTCTGTAAAGTAGAAGAAAAAAAAATAATAATAAAAAAAGGCCTCTGATAAGGGTCAGATGGAACATTCAGTAAACCTGAGCTTTGTCTAGACAAGCATGTCAAATTTCAGGCATCAAGGGCATTAAAGAAATGGCTAATCCTATAAGAATAGTGGACTGAAAATACATTACAGCAGCATCAAATCCAACTTACACAAAACATTTCTCATCTTGTAGTGCTCTAGTTTCTGTGGAATTCAGTAGCCACTTTATTTATTTTTCAATTTTTAAAGCTAAAGAAAGCCCTTCCCCAGATTGCATTGACTTGAAAAATTGCACCAATGTCTTCTCTTCTACAGCGGGCCTCTGGTTCCAGTTATTCCGTCTCCATGTTCAAAGTCATTGATATTCAGTTTTCAGTGTAGCTGCATTGCTGACTCGTGCTGTGAGGTATACTTGGAAGTCCCTTGCCATAACAGGGAATGATGAAGACCTAAGGCTCCTTTGACTTCGCACTTTGGCATTTACCACTGTCAATCCCACTGTGATAAGAGGATTCCCATTCTTCTGGTTCTGTCTAGTACGCCATATTGCTTCAAGCGGCATAACAGTGACTGTGTAAGCTTTAGTGCCTCTAGTGGCATACCATTCCCAGATTACCTCACAACACCAAACCAAGGGTATGCAATCAAATATTACCTTTCTATACAGTATTATAATGAAGAAGAAATATTTGAAAAATCTGGGGGGTAAGGTTTGCCTCTCTACCCAGAACAATATAAAGAAACACTAGCACTGCAATCAGACTTTAACATTCAACTATATTAAGCTTCCTATAGAACACATTTTTAAAAGCATATCCCAGAAACCAGGGAAAGGATACCCCCAGACCTTCTATACTTGGTATACTTGGTATATACTTAGTATTATATTCTGTTCTTTGATAATATATTATTAATGTATTTAGTGATAGCTGATGTTATCACTGATGTCATATCAGATGTCATCATTAATATTCTTTGTTGTACAGTATTTGATATGATTTTATAAATTATAAAGTAATTGGAAGGCTATTTTATAATGGATGATTTCTCCAGAAAACTTTATATATATAGTTATGAGAGAAAGAATATTAAGCTGAGGAGAAACATACTAGATAAACATTAATAGGGCGAAAATTATTAAACTCGGAAAGACCACCCTCGGTCTTTCCAAGTTTACCGAGAGAAATCTCGCATTGTTCTCATGAGATTTCTCGAGATTTATAGATTGAGTTTTTCTATCTCAATTTTTCAAAAATTTTTTTGATGGAAAGGAAGCCGTACTTCACATTAGTATCATGGCTACCTTTCCATTGAAATTATTTAAAAAATCGAGATAGAAAAAACTCAATCTCGAAAGAAATCATGCAAGAACAATGAGAGATTTCTGTCGGTAAACTTGGAAAGACCCAGAGCAGAGTTTAATATTTTTCTCTCTAAGAAGTTTTATTCTTCAAAATGAGAAATCGACTGTCATAGTGAATTATCAGCACTTTGGGTTGCTACACTTTGATTCTCTACTCCTTATTCACTAAACAGAGGGTGACTGCATCAGTAACTGTCTCTGGCATAGTGTGGCATAGTCAGTCAGACGGTAGGAGCCCTGCCATCAGTCCCCTAATTTGACACTTCAGTATGGTGAAGTTAAACTGGTGTATGCCCTGTGATAGACTCCAGTGCTTGATGAATTGATCTTGAATTCCTTGCATTGCAGAGACTGCTGAATACCCAAATATGGGGAAATTCACACCCTTACATGACAATTCGGCCTTTGATTAATAAGCCCATAAATATTACAAGATATATAAAAAAAAAAAAACTAATCACAATTATTTGTAAAAACAATACATTTGGCATAAACTTCAAATTGCTGGAGTTTTCTTAGTGACAGGCCCCCTTTAAAATTGTAAACATCACTGGAATGAATTCTCCTATAACAGTCACTGTAAAAATGCTGACAAATAAATAAAAAAAAAGGTAAATAACATATTTTGAAAAGACTTTTAGGCACCTGCAAAAACGCTTGATTAAATAACTACTAAATGATGACACGGGCCATACCTTTCACTTAACCGTTCATTCCGATCACTTTAAAAAGTGGTCTTCTAGAAAACACAATAATACAATGTCTTTGTGCGTTATCTGAAAGGAAGGTCGCGGAATTCACAATTTCATAAAAACATATAACAACATTGCAAAATGTCCAGCCGAGGTTTTCCTACTGCATTTTATAATTAGGAATGTTGCGATATTTGTGAAGTAGAAGACCTGAATATGTCAGCGAAGCCAATGATATCTTATAACATCGACATAAATATGTATTGTTATTGATTCTGAGATCTTAAATTTGATGTTTTTAAATCCATTTGTTAAGCCATTGGTCCTAAACAATGAATTATATAGGTTAACGTAAGACAATTTACAATTCAGCATTGGCTTTTTTTTTGGCAACAATGAAAACCCTGGTGAATGTATTTTGAAACCTGATATCACAGGAAGAAGCTTCTTGTTTGAAGCGAAACGCATTCGCCGGGCTCTCCTCCTTGTATCTGGGTTGTAAGTCCACTCAATTCTATACAGCTGCAGCAACGCTTTATATATTATCAGCTTTTTGTGCCTTTGATTATTATTTTTTTTATTAGAGGCAATCTTGCTCAATATGGATCTATATCTGCAATTTACTAAGGTAGTTGAGCCTGTTTGAGGAGATGTACAGTTCATGCTTTTTTAAAATGTTTTTAATCATTATTTTTTGTATGTCACTTTATTTATTTATTTACAAGACTCTGGAATAAAATTAAGCACATTCTTTCACATTCAGGGGGATTATTCACAACTGTGCGGACAACAGTGAGCGCATTAAAGGGATTCCAGTCTCGGCGAGACCAAAAGAGTTGCCTCGCTGAGACTGGAATCCCTTTAATGAGCTCACTGATGTCCGCGTGCAGGACCTCAGTGAGCGCAGATCAGTTTGTGCGAAGTGAGCCAAAGGCTTCGGAGCTCACTTCGCACAATCATGAATTCCCCCCTTCAATGACTAGGTACATTATTAGGATCCTTGTTTCTCTCTTTTTTTTTTGCTGATATCATATGTTAAGTTGCAGAAGTGCCTATTTATGGAAAATTCATAGATCCGTTGGAAAATTCACACTTTGATTCATTTGCCCTTAAGCATTTTGTTTCAATGCCACTTTAAAGCATCAAATTTGTTAAATGTTAAATACCCAGTTATAAAGCAAAATCACCAGCTAAAGGCTAGTAATATTCCAAGCACCCAGTAACAAAGTCAAATCCTTAGAGAGGTGATGGAGTTTTTTCACAGATATTGTGCAGCTTATCCATCAGAAATGTCTAGATACTGTAAGTGCAGTCAATCTGACTTTAATTAGTGCTCTCAACAATCAATGGAAGGTTCAAATAGTTCTATCTATTTATTCTTTAAAGTACATGCTTGATTTTATTATTTGAATATTGGTCATGTGAGCCAAGCTAAAGTACTATTTACTTTAGCAAGGCAGGAATGATGGTTCATGTTCCACACATTTCAGGCAGTGCCACTGTGTGATTGGAGCTGGCAGTACAAGAACTTTAAAACTGTGAGGCTTATTCATCATATGTGTGAATTCAACAGTTGAAGCAGTCAAAGTGAATTTGCATTACTTGGGGGGGGAGGTGTTATTTATCAAAGATCGAACTGTCGTGTAAAGGTGTGAACTCGCCACTTCCCCATATTTGGTTATTCAGAAAACTCTGCGATGTGGTGAATTTACGTTCAGTCCGGACACTTATGATGGTTGAAGACTTATGGAACTATTTGCATGACTTTGCATGGCCATGCACACAAAATTCCCCTATTTATCAAGAGTCAGAATCTGTTGTAGGAGCAAATTTGGCAAGGCGTACTGTTGGAATTCATTGGTTTGAGTCCACAAGATCCTTTCCTTGCTGAACATGTTTTTCTTTTAAAAAAGGATGATCTTGTTAAAAAATCCCTTTAAAGCTACTTTCTATAAAATACTCAAGGTTAACAGGACATTAACTTGGTTATTACAATGCATAGTTAGACAGAAAACCACTGCAGTCCTCTGTATACATTAGAACCCATTACTAACTAGTTCTACAATAAGGGGGAGGGGTATAGTTCTTTTTCATTACATATGTAACTATGCAGTTGAAGATTTCATGCTCAAAATCGATACTCAAAGCTGGTAAAATAATGTTCCACAGTACAGTGATCAGGTTTAAAATTTAGATTGATTTGACTCTTGAAACTCTTTAGGCAAACTATTTTGCCCCAGTTCCTCAGAAGCACAAATTGATCACTGTTTCAAGGAAGAAGGCTTACAGCTATAATTTGCATTATAAATATGTCTAGCTGCATGGACTGTTTTACAAACGTTAGTCTTCATTGTTGTTGGGTTTGTGCAATAAGTATATATTTAAAAAAATATATTTCTAAGGCTTTAGTTCCCCTTTAAAGTAATAGTAAATGTTTTCTACTAGTATAGCATACCTTCATGTATTAGAGGTATTTTTTTTTTCTTTTTTAAGTATCTATTTCTAGTTCCCATAAAATATTAAGTTGTTGTGATATACCTATGAGAAGGCATTGAACATCCTGGCTGCTTAAAAGGCTGTGAGACTGGGGTCAGTGGAATGGCAGACTAAAATAGCCTACTAACTGCTTATATTATATTAGATGCTGTAAAATACATATTATAGAAAAGACCAGCAAAAACAGTTACAGTAGGAAGACAGGGAATTCATGTTCCTACCAAGATGATAAATAAGCTTGCTTACATAGAGTGAAGGACTGTAATTTTACAGTAGATCCTTAGTGGCTAAAACACTTGCAGAATTGTAGTTAATGTTTCTTTCAAGTCTTTTAGCAGCTGATAAAAAAGATCAACATTGTGTGCTGAGGTGTATGCGAAATATACTTGCATAGGATTCATAAATATTTGCTTCTATAAATCTATCTGAATGTTTTCAGCAATGCTGCTATTAAAGGAAACCATTTTTTTTTTAGGTTTTTATATAGTGTAAACATATTACACAATCCTTACTTAACTTAGTCTTTTAAGCTAGTCCCTGCTGAGCTTACAATCTAATTACATATCAGAATGTGCTTGGACTGTGAGAAACCCAAGCAAGCATGGAGAGAACATAGATACTTCATACAAATGATGTTCTGGGTGGAACTAAAGTCAGTGCAATAAGGGGGTCAGAAAACACATGAACATAGGCTCAGGAAGATCTCAAAAATGGGTAGGCCAGCTTGGGCAAAGACTGGAGGAATTTGTATGTATGTATGTATAATTTTATTTATAAAGTGCCACAAATTTACGCAGCGCTGTACAATTCAGCGATACAAGTACAATACAAACAATGGAAAAGTGCATTAAACAATACAAGTAAAATATTACAAAGATACATCAAATTAAGTGCTAGGTAGTGATTGACACAAGAGGTTGGAGGTCCCTGCCCCAAGGAGCTTACAATCTAAGTACAATCTAATTTACCTCATATTTCTAAGCCAGGATACAGGGAAACATGAAGCACCTTTGCAAACAACCTATAGGTGTGCAGCCACAAATCAGCACCAAGTTATTGGACAGCTCACACCCTTGAATCAGAGGCCCACAGACAAAGGTCTGAAATGGGATCTGAAATGAAGGAGTGGCAGGGCTGCTATTCAAATTACTGCAGGCTCCCATTTCAACTCCTGTTACTGTTAGCAAACGCTGGCACCCAACAACACAGGGGAGGAAGCAAGAGGGTTTCCTGACAATAAATATGTAGATGAATAGGTAATGCTACATTTTTCTAAAGCTTCTTAGATAGTGCCAGCTTGGCACTGATAGAGCATTTTCTAATGTGTATGTCATTGGAGACTGGAACACAAGATGTGTCGTTTACTTGCCTGCCACCATACGACAAAACAAGCATTAAACATCCATTCATGTTTGAAGTTGCTGTGGATGAGTCACACATGTACAAATGAGCCCAGGCCTTACTAACACAATAATTTATGCTTGTCAATTTAGAACGAGCAATCCAAAATGGCAGAAGGAAACCGCTTGCGGCATTAGCTTTGATTTATATGTGCTGTTGATTCCTGCAAAATATGACTTCTATTTTTCTTTATTAGTACAGACAGGACAATTCAACTGTTTTGACATAAATTGGACCTGTTTGCAAAATCAAGGAAAGAGATTTCTATGACTTTATTGATTTTTTTTGTTCTGATATGACTTAGTCAGCTTTCAATTAAACATTTGACTGATTAAGCAGATTATAAACGAGCAGACACAATACTATACAGTATAACTTGGCTCCTTGACCAATCCATTGTTGTTACATTTGCTGTACTTTTTAAATCCACAGTTTTTAAAGATCCACTCTAGTTTCACTGTCATCCTCATTCATTTTCATGTTAAGCTGCCAAAGGTGTATAATGCAGAGAATTATCAATTTGGGGTAATTGACCCACTGTGCTAAACTGCATGATTTTTAGCTCTATTAATCTCTTTAAAAACCGCCAGGGCTAACGATGCCAAAAATATCATGCCGGGAAGGCACACATTATGTAAATAATGTTGAAAGGGAATATATTCTTAATACTTTCTGTTATTTAATAGCAGGTGTGCAGATTCTTTGGCTCAATGCTGACCCCTAAATGCAGATTTTCTGACTATCCTGGCCTGATATCCATTTAATGGGATATGTAATTAGTCAAAGTGATCCAGTTTTTTTATTTCTATTATGCTAAAACAAGTATATAAATTCTGCTTTTATAAAGGACAGGTGTTTTTTTAAATTTTCATTAATATGACAAACTAATGAACAACAATGCAGCATGTTTAATTGTATGTGGGGGCTTTACATTAACCCTTCCCCTCCTATTTGTTAAAACCCACAGTCCCCACGATAGCTGAACTTCAGAGTATACACCCCTGGTTACATAGGAAATTCATATCACAACATTAATCATCTTGTATTTACCCCCTCCCCTGTGCACCTTTCAGCTTTTAACTGACTGGGCAGGATAACTACAGTATATATACTCATCAGTTTTCTTTAGTATAAGTCTGGTCTGACTAAGGGCTTAAAGGGACACTAAATCCTGTAAAAAAGAGTTTGGTTTTTTGATTGTCCACCTAGTATTAATTATAACAGGTGTTAAAATGACAGGTTTAGGGTTACTGATTTTCCAGAATAGTAATAGCAATATAAAAGTTTGCAGGGGTTTGATGGTAATGGTTGGTGTGATTGCGTGACTGTATCCATGCCCTCCGGCTGCCCTCACAGCCAGCCCTGCATTGTCTGCCCCTGGAACCCACTGGATCCTGGTAAGATTCTTTTTATTTGGTCAGTAGAGCACAGGAAGGGTAGTGCAGATCGGGGGGAAGGGGGAGTGCCAATCCTACGCCCAGTCCTGTGGCACTTTAAGTACACCCCTGCCTGACTGTGAGTCAAACTTACCCTTATGTCTATGAATTACAGAAGTGCTAATTTTGTGTTGTATATTGATACTCAGGAACTATAGGTACTTGATTTTTTAACATATACCCAACTTTTGCTTTATTAACACTTGTTGTTTTCTTCCCAACTCTGCTTGGAAAACCACCATTTCAGAATTTTCTTATTGCAGTTGACAATGAAGCATTCTATTTTAGAAAGCCAACGAATCAGGACCTGTAGGGGGTCTGTTGCACAAATGCACACTACTTATTCTTTGTTTTCTCCCTTGGTTGTATGAAGTTTGCAGTCTTCTCTCAGCAACCAATAAGAACTTGTCTTTCAGAATTCTAGTTTCCCTGTACTAGTGAATGCTAAAAACTGATTAGTTGCTATGGGTTACTAGACAGATTGCCCCTGTTGATTAATTCCCCTGTCATTGTTTTTGGTGGTAGGGCCTGTGCCCAGTAAATGATAGCAGGTCACAAATGGAGCAGCCAATTTGTGTTTTGTGAAACTGATTTATCATTTATTGTGATTGCTCTGGTGTGAGTAATATTCATCTATTGTGATTAGATTGTGGACTGGGTCAGTTTCTCTATTAGGCTTAAGATACCTCAGTCACTGTTATAGAATTATCAAAAAGCTAAACGTATGTAATGAGTTTATTATTTAGTCACTTAAGTATTGCAGAACTATAACGAACATAAAGAATGGAGTCATAAGGGACACATCATACCCCGTTTATCGGACTAAGCTATGCACCGTAGAATCAGAATGTATTTTCCTGACAATTTCATTTTGATAAATCTCAATCCAGCACACTAAAGCAGAATCAAATATTCTGTAACTAAATCTGTCTTCAAGCACCAGCAAATCTTGGCAGGTATTTCATCTTTTTTAGCTGTTTACGTCCTGCTGCAATGCTATTTGGAAATATTCGTTTATTGTTTATGATGAAATGCAGAAAACGCTAATGAGTACATATTGTTGCACTGGGGAAGTATTAGATTTTTAAAGTACATTCATGGGCTAATAATTTGTTTTTTGGCATCAAGTATTTTTATCTGTTGATTTGTGCTGCATTTCCTGTAAACAGAAGAGAAAATGATGTTTAACATAACAGACCTTTCTGCCTCTTGTTGCATCTTGTACCGCCAGCTAATTGTTGTTGAGGCTTTTTCTACATGTTCCTTTATCAAGAATTCTACTCGTGATGCTATCTCATTCCATAAATAAATGAAAAAAAGTCAAACAATAATTGGTTTTGTTGACCCATCTAATGGGGTGGGACTATATTAGAGAAGTTGTAGATGCCAGGGACTACCTGAAACTCTGATGAACCATTGTAAGAAATCTTATGCCTCTGCTGTTAACGGAGACTATGCTTGTGATTTAATTGAAATCCTTTGGTATGATAACTAGTTCGGCAAATCTGGAATGAGGCCACTTAGTAATTTCAAATAGTTCATTGATCAGCTGTCAAATGCTAATGATCTCCAGTCAGTAGTGTGCAGAGTCAGACAGAAACCAACCACTTACTGTTAAAAGCTCTGTATTTCTGTGCCAATTACTCAACTTATTTCCCCATCTGCTTAGTTTTCAGAGAGGAAAAAATACTATTGTGGATAATCTCTCCAATATTTTGAGCATTGATTTTTTTTTCTTAAATACATCTATCTGACTTAACAGTATTCCGAAAGTTTTGCAAAATGAGAGGAAAGATTCAGACAGATAAAATTTCCAACACTTTACGGAATGCAAATCATGCAGCGTATGTTGGCAGTTTGATTTCACAGTATTATGGCAGAATATAATTATTTTACAGACTGTGCCAAATTACAAAGCATTGGATAACCCTCCAGCTACCAATATATTTACATTTAATCACATTAAGACAATCATTTTGTGCGTTTCTTATCTAGTATTTGCAAATTAAAAGATAACGACTAAGTTATGTCTATCCTATTAAGCAGTAAAGAGATCAGAGAAACATATACTAAGATTGCCTGATGTATATTCTTGTTCATTTATTGTTAAAGTAGTAAACAATTTTGAGGACAAATATATGCTCAGAACTATGTGAGCAAGTAAACTGAAAAACTCTTGGTTTTATTACTTATATACCGTGATTTAGACATAGAGAAAACAAAAACAGATGGGAATTCATCAACAGGGGCAAACTTTACAGATATCTATTAACCAATAGCAACCAATCAGAGTATGGATTTCTTAATTTTAGACTCCTCCTATCAGTCAATACTGATTGGTTGGTTGGTTGCTATAGAAACTAGACCTCTGTAAACAATTTTCACTGTTGATGAATTTCCCCTGAAGTATATATAATTTTAAGGGTCGTGTCACACACTCAGATTTTAAAAGTCTGGCAAACTTAATTGCTTCAAGTTTCTGCATTTACATCACAAGGGCATCACAGAGGTACCCATAAATGTCTGACTACAGGGACTTTTCAGTGGTCAAATGTATATAGCTGGTTCCATCTGGAGTGATATTGTATTTAAACTATTAGTAAAGTTTGCATGAGAGAAGGTCTGTTCTATTAACACTCAACATATTCTTATCTCTATTGATTGCTTCTCTTGTAGCCACCATCATGGCACATGAACTCTGAGTTTACACACATGACGGTGTTGCAATTGGTGGATTTTGGTGTATCTGCCATATCCCCAGAATCACCATTTGTATTGAGTGTTAGTAAGTCTCATTTCTTATGTTGGAGCTTTCCCTTGTAGCACTTAGTGATATAGCACTTGGCTATAAGTGAGATAGAGTCACAGTTAGGTCCCTCCCTAGACTATATAAGTTAGTAAAGGGGAGGGCCCTGGGTCTTTGCCTGCATGGTGTTGCAGTTGCAGGGTCCCCACCCTCCTAGTGGGAATGTAAAAGAAACCTTAAGGAATTCAGAGAAGGTTTAGATCTATGCTGAGTTCGCCTCAGAAGGTGAGAGTATATAGGAGAGGTTATTTATCTGGGTAGCTTGAGACCCCAACAGGAGGGGCAGGGGGCTTAGAGGCCCAATGGCGATTTCAGCTTAGGAACTGCTGAGTGGTAGGCTTAGGGACTAGGGATTAGCCCACTCAAAGAAGGAGATCCCTGAGAGGTATGGCCCATGGTTATTTGGGGAGCTATCAAGGGGTTCTCACTCTAAGGCTCATGCACAGACTGCCTGGAAGTGTTAGCTGTGGTATTCAGCTGTGGTAACTATCTATCTATGTACGTGTCTGTCCTAAGTATGAAGTAAAGTATGAAGTGAAGTAACTACTGTAACATGTGACTGCCATATATGCATTGACCTGCCAAACTGCCACGTTTATGTTTATTTGTTAATAAATATGGGTGCACTGATAAAGAAAGAACCACTGGCACCTGTCTTATAATTGATTCTCTAAGAGGTACCACTCCAGTAAGTAGGCGGGGCCTATTCCCCTGGGATGTGAATTAGTAACTGTTACAACAGTAATATGCTATTGTCTGCAAAAAGACTTTGTTATTAATAGGTAAAAAATACAAACTTTTGGGCCCTGTCAAGCTAATGATGAGCAGCTGTAAGCTGTCAAGCAATGTTTCATTAAAACAAGTATATATTTTTAATAATATTCCTGCTTTAAACATGTAGGAATTTATGGCTATTTCTTTCTCCTAGTTTGCCTTTCTCTTACCTTATACTATTCTTATAGACACATGTAAAATTACATCAGCACTTTGACCTTTCACCTGGAAAAATTAAGGACCCTGTCTGGAAGAGGAGCAACTGGTAGACGTGGATTAGGTAGGAGGCCTGTATAAGTTATCCTCAGAGGTGCTATTCAAGGCTAGATATTTAGAGCTTTAGTTATTCACTCCTACAGGAAGTGGTGATGGGTAGTAAGTCAACAACATGCTGATAATCTAAGATTAGGAACACCAGGTTGTAGGTTTAAAGTGATTCAACTCATATCCTTGTGAAGTATTTTTGTTGCTGTTTGCACTGGTACTTAGTATTGATATGTACTGTTGCACCTCCTATATAAAGAAAGTAAAGGGTGAGTAATTGCCACTCTGTAGTAGTTGTGTTGCTTTAGTGTAAATCTTTAAATTATACTGTTCCACTGTTTGTTGCTAAGAACTCCTAGTACATTTTGGAGGGATATTTTTAAAAGTCGAAAAGTTTTTTGACAGCTTAATACTGAAGAACCAGAGTGTTTTTATTATGCTTTTATAAAAGAGCTTTTATTGCCATGTTGAAAGTCATTTTTTGATACGTTATTTTCTAGATCAAAAAGTTGTTTTTGATGCTTTATAAGTCAACGAAAACCAGCTGTAGGGCCTTCACTTGCTTGGCTGGGGTCGTCTTTTCCAATAACGAATTTCCAACCGGTTCTCTCTTAAGAATTTGTCTTTATTTACAGAAAATCCAAAACATAAACAGAAATTCAGCCTGACTTGGCAAAATAATAACATAAAACAAATAACCTTGGTTTGCAGAGTTTTTTCTCCCAAAATGTAACTTTCTCCCATAAATCTTACTCCACGGAGTCTCAGAGGTCTTTTCAGTAACCACACTCAGCACAGCTAAACACACACTGAGAGAGCCTCTCCTTCTCTAGCTAACTTGTGCTTTTTTAAACCTTGCACAGGTGCTTTAATTTAGAAAAACCCAGAGGTGGAGTATAGGAGTGGCCTTCCCACCCAAAACTCTTCAGCCACTCCTAAACCCTCGGCCCAAACTCCAGTTTAACAAAACTACTGACAGTTTAACCCTGTCAGTCTCTATTTCTCCCAGGATCTTATGCCATTTTTGACAGGAGTCTAAATGGCACATATACTCCATCTATCACCTTCCCACAGACCTGCTTACACAGCGAAAAAAGGAACATAAAGCAAAAGCCACAAAATACTACTTGTGCACTAGTCTTATACTGTAGTGCTTGAGAAAGAACTTTATCTACTCAAAAACATGTCCTGATATTCCTCCAGCTCTTTCAAATGAATGAAGTTGCATGTTACACAGTGTTAATCCACAATGGATTTTTTTATATTTTGGCACATTCAAAGTAACAGTTTTCCGTCATGGAATCAATCTTGAGATCAGCTTGACAGAAAGCATGAGTTACTGGTTGAAAAAGTCCAGCTGCATTTCTATCATTCATTATGCGTAGAAACTCCTAATATTTGACTCTTTAGACTGAGGACTTCTGCCAGAATCTCAGGGTTTTAGGGTCTGTAACCAATTTTCATGGTCAGATGACCAGAATCTTCTGATTATTTATGTTTCTGTTTGGTTTGTTGATTCCTGTATTTTAGCATTAATAGTAAATAACAGAGTTCTATTACTGTTTCTATAATGATGCCATTCATTGTGTTGCAATGGGACAGAAAGACCATCAAGACAAATAAATTGTACTATCACAAATAGAGCACATAGTTTCCCTTGTTTTAAAGGAGACCTAAAGTAAAAAAAATAAAAAAGAACTGCTAAAATACTTACCTTATACAGAGCCGATTGATTACAGTCACAGCATGAAATTCACTTCTCAGTGTTGACTAAGCAGAGAATACACAGGTGCACAGCAGTAATCAATGTTGGATGCGTAGTGTGGCATGCATTGACAGGCAGATAGAAGTAGGATGAGAAGTCATGCAAAGTGAGGTGAATTCGACCAGTGAAGGGCAGTGACATCAGTCTCATCATATCCCACTAACTGTATTCTGTAAATATTCTTAGTATTTCTATGTCACCTTGTCCCTAGTTCATATTGACATTTAGTCGCAATCACCAATGTCATATTTGAATGAATAGTCATCTTAAGTAACACGAGAACCCTGGCACCAACCCCCCAATTCCCCAGTCTGAAGTGGTGAAATCAAACAGATGAATTCAGAACAGTTCCCCTACTCACATTCCCGCCTTCGACACACTCAGCAACTTAGTCAATAGCAGAAGCACTTGTGCACGGCACGCAAAGAGATGCAAAGTGCTCCGTAAGATCGCAACCATCATAGATACCGAATTGGTCGCAGATTCGCCATATTGCAGAGTTTAGTCAACAAGTGAATATGGGTAAGTGGCCAATAGATGCAAATTCATAACTCTACATGACTATTTGCACTTTTGAGAATGAGGCCCTAACTGTCACCAAAACAATAGACAAGAATTATTTCTGAAAATAAATAATATCCAGTGCAATATCTGAGACAAATGATATGTTTGGATAGGGGAGGGGATTGATTGGGGTGCTAGTGACTGAGGGCAGTGGTTTCAGGATAACAATTAACCCTACTTCTTCCTGGGACTCATTACATTTAGGCCGGTGTCACATTGACT
>WMED01000171.1:0-41701 GCA_019650415.1 Pipa parva
TGTCAGCTCAGCTTTACAGCACAGCAGACAGCCGGCAACGGAGGAGGTAATTTTGCCGTGATCAAATGAGCCTCAGAACTGCTGGTATACAGTATATTACTAAAAAAAGAATACCCTAATGACCAATATGAAGTAGATGTATTTTTATTCCAGTAGTGATACTTTTTTTCTCTCCTTGTGTTGTTCTTTTAGCTTATGATAGATACTCCAACAAGTCCTGTAACAAGTGGACTGCCATTATTTTTTGTGATCACTGTAACAGCCATTAAACAGGTAAATGCATATTTACATTTTAATTAAAGCAGTTCTGTTTCAGTGCAATATTATAAATTTATGGTGAGCTCTACTTTTAGATTATTAAAGTTTAGTTTCTGCTTCGTACTAGAATAACTGCACACAAAAAAAAAACAAAGAATAGTGGTACACATAGCAGACTTGTGACATGAAACTGACTGTGCTTTATAGGGATATGAAGACTGGCTGCGACACAAAGCAGACAATGAAGTCAATGGGGCTCCTGTTTATGTTGTACGAAGTGGAGGGCTTGTTAAAACTAGATCGAAGAACATCAGGGTATGTATCAGTTGCATAAAGCTTTTTTTGCTCTGTAGTTTTTATCTGTTTCAGTGCTTTATAAGACCTATTAAAAGACATATAGAAAGGTGTTTTTTTGTTTTTTTTCCCCTGTAGGTTGGAGATATTGTCAGAGTAGCCAAAGATGAAACATTCCCTGCAGACCTAATATTACTGTCCTCCGACAGAGTTAATGGTTCATGTCATGTGACTACTGCAAGTCTGGACGGAGAGACCAATCTAAAGGTTCATTGTGATGTGTTAATGACAGTGCTGTAATGTTATAGTGTAATTAATAATGTGTGTGAGAATTTTGTCATGGGATTTGAGTTTGTAAAACACCTGTAAAAACTACTGTAGTTTTGAATTATAGCAATCATTTAACATTTTATGAGCACAGTGCTCAATCCAGTAAAATGTAATATTCCATTGGCAAGATTTAGATAACAATATCTGTTTTTTTAAAAAATCTCTTTCTAGACACACTTTGCAGTTCCAGAAACAGCAGTTTTACAGTGTGTAGCAAATCTAGACAAGTTATCAGCAGTCATAGAATGCCATCAGCCAGAAGCCGATTTATACAGGTAATATATTGACCATTGTAAGGTTTCTAGGGATGAAAATGATTTTAATAACCCAGGTTTGTTGTTATTACTTCAGAAGCCAATTCCCCTTTCCTATTTAGTGCCCATCCTCCTTGCTTGATGAGCTTTACCCCATGGTTTCTGTGCCCCCAGTGTATATGAAGCAGAATGGACTAAAAGTCAAGTACAAAAATCTTTTTTCTTTTTTGTTAGGTTTGTCGGAAGGATGACATTATGCCAACATTCAGAAGATATTGTAAGGTAAATTAGGCTTTTTTCCTTTTCTTGCCTTTATAGTTTAAAAATCTTTCAACTGATTAAAATAAATTTCTATATAGTACAATAGATTAGCCGTACCAGATGTGAAAATCTGGTTCAAAACAGTAATGTCTGAAACAGAATAGCTTTCTAGTATAACATTTTTTATTGTATTGATTAATTTTTATATAGCGCTACTATATTACGCAGCACTTTACAGAGATTCATCATTCTCTTCAGTCCCTGCCCCGTGGAGCTTGCAAACTAGTTTCCTTTTTCAGTCACACATGTTTTTTTTTTTGATTGTGGAAGGAAACCAGAGTGCCAGGAGGAAACCCACGCAAGTGCGGCGAGAACATACAAACTCCATGCAGATGGAGTCCAGGGTGGAATTCAACCCAGGACCCAGCACTGCAAGGCAGCAGTACTAACCACTGAGCCACTGCCCATCTGACAACATCTGTGTTCTTTCTCTACAACATGTTTTCTAAGCCTAAGTATCCATAAAATTTTATCTCCATTTTAGACCTCTTGGACCAGAAAACTTACTGCTTCGTGGAGCACGATTAAAAAACACAAAGGAAATTTTTGGTAAGGTTTTTTTTTTTCCTCAAAGCTCATTTTTAAAGTTTTTAGCTGACCCCAGCCATTAATTGAATGGTTGACAGCAAATGCTAAGACAGTAGCAAGAAGATCAATTACATAGCCAGAGATTCTAAACCAAAAGCACCACATAATTTTCTCAACATAGACTGACAACTGGATAGGTGCAGTCACTCACCTTACGATGCTTTGATTCACCTCGTCAGAATGGGTATGCGCTGGCTTCTCTCCTACACACGCACATCAGCAAATACTTTAATGGTATTCCAGTCACCTCGCGACCACTCGAGTCGCCGAGCGAGACTGGAATACCTTTAAAGTGTTAGCTGATGTGCGTGTGTAGGAGAGAAGCCAGCGCGTAACCATTTTGACGAGGTAAATCGAAGCATCGCAAGGTGAGTTCGGACCTTGCTGAATTACCCCCTTAGTGGTAAAATTTTACCACACCATATGTAAACCATTTATTTAGTGATACACATAGAATATACTAAACATCTGTTGATTCAGTATCTGAATGCAAAAAGATAACAAAACATAGAATAGTAGAGTTTTTGTATCTGTTAGAAGCACATTAATTACATTCCTAGAACAGAAAGCCTATTGTGTGCTAATCAGGTATGGTAACAACTTGCCTCTCCATTCAGATTGTGCTACCCATCCAATTAACTACAGTCTCTGGGACTGCGGCTCCAGAAATTCATTAGGCGGAGTTGGCTGTGAGTGAGATCACAGCTACCTGCTGGCATTTTTGTCCCTGGGGCTGGAATCCTCTGACTTGAAGTATTTACATATGATTCGCTGTTGTATGTCTTCCCTGCCATCCCAAATATGCCAGCAGACCAAGATCAATCCAATATGAAAGTCACTACTGCAGGTAACACAGAGTGGAGTACCCCTTGACACAAGCAAGTTTACAAAGAAAGAAATAAAAGCAAATGTTTGAAGTCCTAAATACTCACTAAATTGATTTGTGACTGGCGGCATCTTCAGAAAGGCATGGGAAAGAAATAACAGCAAAGTGTGCCATGCAGATCCTGATGTTTTAGAATGGGCAGAATATAATTATTGTCGCAACCTAAATTATGTGATGTTAATTGGTAAATAAAACATGCATTCAATTTTATACTCTTAGTGCAATTTATGTACAGTTTACGGTTACATAAAAATGTAGTACACTATTTTTAATAATTTTTTTTTTCCAGAGTCCACTAATTGTGTTATCAGTATTTGTGGCTTGTCATCACAATACAGTTATAGTTTGTAATATTGCTGCATTTATAATCCCTTAAATATATGTCTGTGCAGAACAATCTCTGTCTATTTGCATTTCTACCAAAGCTTGGAAACTGGTAAAGTGTTTACCTCAGCTAATTTTCAATGCTAACAATTGGTTTCCAATTTTTTTTCTTTTAACAGGAGTTGCAGTGTATACTGGGATGGAAGCAAAAATGGCATTAAACTACAAAAGTAAATCACAAAAACGGTCAGCAGTTGAAAAGTAGGTCATCCCTTCTTAAAAAAGTATATCAATATTGTACGATCATTCTCATCAAGAAAAGAAAATGTTTAGTCACAATTACACCAGTATATTTTAAAATGTCAACCTCATTTTTGTAGGGCAATAATTAAAACTAAATGCATAAAATAAACTTACTAGTGCAAACCCACAAATTGCATTTTAATATTTTGAAACAGTGTAACTGATTTTTTTAATTTAAAATACATCAGCTTGTATTTGTTTTGAAATGTATGTTGTTCTAGGTTTACTGAACACAAGATGTTGCGTTTCTGTTCCTGTAAATTAGATCAATGAACACCTTTCTGCTTGTGTACTTGATGATTCTCCTTTTTGAAGCCATTTTGAGTACAATCTTAAAGTATGCTTGGCAAGCAGAAGAAAAATGGGATGAACCATGGTATAACCAAAAAACAGAACATGACAGAAATAGTAGTAAGGTAATACAGTGTAAACATGTTATTAAATGCTTAAAAACAAGCATGTCATATTACTAGAAAAAGGAATAGTTACAGATTGTCTAAAATGTAAATTGATCTTATGCTTATGTCAGGATTTCCTTTACAACTTAAAAAGGGAATTCATAAGCAGCCATAGTGACTGCTTGTCAGTCATGTTAAAGATAATGGTGTCAAAAAGGAAATGCTTTAAAACATGATGTATAGTTTGTAAATTTATAGTAGAGCATTCCCACTGTTAAGCCACTGTGTCACAATATACTGTTTTCACCTGAATACCTAGTTTCCATACTTGTGTTCACATTGTCATAATCACATGGAAATGACTGACCCATCTGTTTGTTACCACTTTAATGGGCCATTAACAAAAGAAAAGGAAAATTGCTATTTTGACTGACATGGCACTTAGTCCTCTGCAGTACTTGAGGAAATGTCATTGTGGAAGTTCAATTCCTGATTTATTTACTTATGTTGGTGTCCTCTTTGCTAGTTGCAACCATCTTTATATAAATTTGGCTTCTTAGAAAACTTATCTAAAGTCCAGTATTTTTTTAAATTAACTTGAGATCCCATATCTGTATACATTGCTGTAGCCATATTGAATTATTGTACAGTTAATATAAGGCTGGTCAGGCTGGAACCAGTTGCATTGATTTATGCTCGGCTAATATTGAGGTTTGTGTGTTCCCATTTTTATGTCACTAGATCCTCAAATTTATATCGGATTTCCTTGCATTCCTCGTCCTTTACAATTTCATCATTCCAATTTCACTTTATGTGACTGTGGAAATGCAGAAGTTCCTTGGATCATTTTTTATTGGTTGGGATCTTGATCTTTATCATGAGGAAAGTAATCAGAGGGCCCAAGTTAATACTTCTGACCTTAATGAAGAGCTTGGACAGGTAAAGTTGGCCTTTTAAACATTACTTCAACATAAAAAGCAACATGTTTTTTGCATGATAGGTTACTAAATGATTCTTTGTGAATTCCATCTAATTCATAACCTACTGCAACTTAGCTAGTTTAGTAGCTTAGTAGAGCAAGAAGTGTTGGCTTAGGAGAAGAGGAGAATAATGCACCCATGTTAAATATCCCAGATCTAACCCCTGACCAGGGACAATATTGGTTCAGCCCAGCTGTAAGAGCCCAAGTTGTTTTTTCTCACTGGGTAGTATAACTTTAGTTTTATTGTGTCATTACATACATGGTTTGGGCAGATTTCAAATTTAATAACTGCACGGTTAAAGTCCAGGATTAAGTGATAGAACAGTTTCTCGTTCCCCAGTCACACGCAAGCATAGTGTTACTGGCATAACTCATTTAGATCCATTGGGTGGCTATCTGGTTTGGCCAAGGCTAAGGAGTAAATCATTGAAAGGTTGCATTGCTCAACTATACATGAGGAGGTAAAAAGTAATGCCCTTTGTGTTGGGTAACTCCTCCAGATTTAACAAGAGCGTTAAGGGCATCAGATGTAAAAGCTCATTTGGTCAAGTGGGATGGGGATATACCTACTGATCGTGGTTTTACACTCCATCGCTGCCTTCTGCTGTCACTATCTAGCCAATCACTTCTGCAGTTCTAAATTCTGCGATCCTCTTCACTTCCTGTTCAAACTCACTGAGGTGACCATGCTCAGAAGCAGAATTTTGATGTAAAGCTGATTCTGAAGTGAGCATGATCATGCATGAAGCTTTTTAATTTTCCTTTTAAAGACGAGTACATGAAGTGTGCATACTGCAGGCATGATTAATAACAATATCAGATACAGAGTACCAAAATCTCTTGTTTCAATGGAAACATACTGCAATGCACCAAAGAAAGCTATAGACCTGTTTTCATGGAGTGAGATTACTAGGATTCCCTGATCCTCCATTTTTAAACCAAGCACATTACATCTATGTGCAGCAGTGTTGATTAGTAATCCATTATGCAGTGATTTTTCAGATACTGTGTATGGTGTGTGGAAATTTAACGGATGGCTTCTCAGAACTGCAGTAATTGAATGTCATATGTCTTTGGTGTTAAAAGGATTATTCTCAGCATCCACTTCGATGAAGGGGGAGTGGCCACCCAAAATGTGTGGTGATTTTTATTTTTTTTTTAACCACTTTACAATAAATGGAGTAAATCCCCTTTTAGCATTCAGTTGAGCAGCCGGAGTTTGGCAATGCAGGGCTTACCTGGGGCCTTACTCTGAGTTGTTCCTGCATATTCACTATTTTTTCTATTAGTTGCTGTGAGTATTTTTTTGTATAATTTATTACCAGCAACCACAGGTCTAAATAACACTTCTATCCTATGTTGTCAGGAAATTCTTGTTGTTTCTGTGACTTTTCTACATTACAATCAACTGCTTCCATTAAACCACAAACCTTTTTGCTGCAAATATGTGATGTATTGACACCAGTAGAAGTTGTTTGATAATTGCGTGTAATGTTGGCATGTGTTGTTTGCCATAGACTTGTAGATTTGTTTACTGGTGTCTTTGACAATTTTAACTGCTTGCTGCAAAACTGTGACAAAACACCAGGGGTGGCCTTATGCTTAAAAGAGAATGGTAACACCAAAAATGAAAATTCCTCAAATGCGTTTAGAGTTACTATATGTTCATTCTTTGCTTTCACAAATTCTGAATTATCTATAATGTATTAGCTTTAAAAGTTGGCTTTTAAGGAACACTTCCTCAATATGTATTCTCTGAAGGACTATAGAAAACAGTGAGCCTGGACAAGATTTGTTTCACAACACAGCTACTTTCAGTAAAAATAAAAACAAAGTAATAAAATTCATGAATTTAACTTCAAAGATTACACATTTATATATATATATATATATATATATATATATATATATATTCGAATATGTACCATGCAAATCCAAATGGGATTTTTTTTTTTTTTTTTAAAGCATTTATCTTAAATGAGCATATCAAGTTTAAGTCATAGGGTATATACAATCCTACTAGACTAACTCTAGATTACTATTGGCTGGGGGCAGCCTTAGATCTGCCCCTCCTGCGCCCCTAATGTGCCCTCCCAGCTCCTGGGCATTACTCTTTCTAATTTAGTTTGTTTTTGGAGGTTTCAAGTTATGTGAAAAAATCCTGTTTTTACTCTGCATTTTTATCGATTTGTCCCCAAATCTGCGAATTTCAAAGGGAGCTTGCGTCCACAGCAACATACTTGGTACGCCTAGATAGCTGATGGTGTGTGCTTTTAGCGGATATATACTTTGTGAGGGGTATTCATGAGGTAAATGGTAGTTTATCCTGAAAAACTGCAAGGTATGCATAATTGGTTGATTTTTTCTAAACTATTGTAATGCACTCATTTCAATTAGGAGTGTCTCCTGGGCAAGAAAGGTTGTCTTTTGATACATGTGTGGTATCGTTGTAATCAGGAGGAATGGGGCTTTTAAAAACAGTATAGTTTTACCAAGAAACCATACTTTTTTTGTTAAAAATAGTGACGGTTTTAAGAGAAAATATTAATTTTTAAAATTTTTTTTTTTTTTTACATATTTCACCCAAAATAATAAGGAAGCAAAAAAAATGACAAGTGAGACATTGTATGTTAAAGCCCAAAGTGTGCTGAAAAAAAAACGATATATAATTTTCCTGGAAATTATATTGTTTTCCCTAAAAAAATCTTTGGTAAAACACATACAGCATAAAATGCTTAAAAACAGCTTGGCCAAACATAAATCACTGGATTAAACTGGTGCAGGCAGACCTACCAATTCTTAAAATAGCTTATGCAACAAGAGGAACTCCCAAAAAGTTCTATGATATCTGGTCCACATGGTTAGACACCGACCTAGGGGGAGATTTACCCCCAAACCCCACTTAGAGCAGTGGTAATAAAGCAACTAAAGAATAAATGTGATCAGAAGATGTACAACCCATGTGTAAACAAACCTGATGCAATGATGTAATGTTAACAAAATGGTGAAAACGCAAAGCTTGACATACAGTAATGTTATCAGTTTATTTTTTTGTTAATTCTTTTCTTGTTCTATTGTTCAGTTTAAATGAAAAACAAAATAAAAACTTTAAAAAAAAAACAGCTTGGCAATATGGGGTGCACGGGAAAAAAATATGCTGGCAGTTAAAGGGTTAAACAATCTGTTATTTTTGTCATTGTTGACAAAATCTTAACCCTAAAGTGGTGTTTTGATTCATGTTATTACCTCTATCTAACACCCAGACTTATGATGGACTTATTTCTTTCTGATCTTCTATTTTAACACTTTCTACCAGCTGACTGCCAATGTACTTTGGCTTGAATTGAGTTTCTTTTTTATTTGTAATGTTAAACTGATGTTTTTTCACTCCTGTGTCAGATGTGCCTGCCCCTGTTAGGTAACCAGAAATGTGTTACCTTTATGCTGCACAGAAAGGAATCACCTGAAATGCTGTTTTTGTTTTTTTTGTTTTTTTTTTAATTCTTTTATTATGACATCATAAAAGAATATATCAATTTTTCAAACAAAAAAAAAATGTTTTTTTCTTTAACTTAATTGAAGGTTTCACTCTGTGATTTAGCTAGACTCTAATTTCCTCTGACAAGTAATTTTCCACATTTATTTTCTTTTCTTTTGCTTTATTCAACAGGTGGAATATTTGTTCACGGACAAAACTGGAACACTTACGGAAAACGTGATGCAGTTTCGTGAATGTTCTATAAATGGAATTAAATACCAAGAGATTAATGGAACGCTTGTATCAGAAGGAGTGACTGTGGATTTTCTTGATGGTTCCACCACAAGCTTAGTAAGATATTGCAAATTATTGTTTTTTGCTTTTTTTTAAACTGTTATTCTAGTAGCTGAGCAGTGTAAGTAAAAATGTGTTCCATCAAACTTCAATTATTGTTATAAGAAGAAATTTTTTAAATCTAACTTTTACCTGTCAAAAGATTACTAACCTAGAATGTTTTTTAATGTTTTTTAAATGCACGCTAAACTAGTGCAGTGTGCCTTCTTTTTTTAAGGGTTCTTTGTATTTAAAGGTTTTTTTCAGCCTTTGGAGAACAGTTGGGCATCCTGTTTCTGCACTGAAATGCTGGAAAAATACAGCTTTAAAGATCATTCTCCTACCTGGTCTTCTGCTCTTCGGCCAGCACACTATCATCTGTATCAATAATTTACATTATCTTCCTCCTTCCCCAAGATGGATGAATTTGGATTGGTTAGCAACAGTGTCAGTCTTTGTATATACTGCCAGCCCCTGACAGAAAGAAGAAGATAAAATAGAACAGTCTTTTTAAAGCAGTCATTTCTGCAGAGAGATGGGATACCCAAAGGTTCTCCAGTGGCAAAAGGAACCCATTCAAATACATAAATAGGACTCTCTTAAAACAAAAGGTACATTTCACTACTTTTGTGTCCCTTTAATAATTTTCAAAATGTACCCTGTTAAATGTACATAATTTGGTAACCAACAGAAACAATATCTCCAGAAAAAAACAGTTGCAATTTGGGCTGGTATGGCAGTAAGTCTTGTGTATGAATCCAAAAGAAGGGAAGCAGACAGGCCGGGTAGTGAAATACCAAGTGATTTATTCACGTATCACCTTGCATGTTTTGGGCACAGGGCCCTTTATCAAAAGATCTTTTGATACGTGAATAAATCATGAACTTATTGTAGATTGCATTTAGAAAAAAAAATTCTGGGCCTTGAGACCCAGAACTAGCTTTTTATAGCCTTAAAAAAACTGTTTTTTTCCACAGAGCAGTGAGAAAGAACTCTTTTTAAAGGCAGTCTCCTTGTGCCATACAGTCCAGATCAGCCATGACCAGATAGATGGCTTTGTAGATGGGCTTCGTTTTGTAAATGGGTTAAATACAGAGATGGAATACTATGCTTCCTCTCCAGATGAAAAAGCTCTGGTTGAAGCCTCCAAAAGGTAATAACTTTAACAGAAATGTTACACATTTTTATATAATAATCTATTTAAATCTTTTAGATTTTTCTTAGACAACCTGTGTCAGTATTTATGAATTTAAATCAATTGTTACAAGAGTCAGGCATGCATCAGTTCTGTGAGACTGCACATCTGTAAGATTCTGATGTTAGACTCAAACGTTTCTGTCGAATTTCTGGTTTACAGTTACATCTGAACTGCTGTAGAGAAAGTAGGTAAAAGAGAAGAGGCTTTCTATTTAAAAAAAACAAAAAACAATTTTAAATTGAGAAGGATGGACTTTGGTAAATAATATGTACTACAAAATGAATTTATCCACACTGTTGGTGACTAAACTGTTCCTTTAAATAAAAATGATCACACATTTAAAATGTGTTTTTGTTGGTTCCTTTAAAAAATGTGTTTTTTCTAATATGTAGCATAATGACAATGATTCAGAAAATGTCAGTTTTTTTATCCTGTTTATTTTTTTTTTTCTTAGAATGGGTGTTGCATTTGCTGGCATAAATGGAGAGATAATAGAAATAAAATCTCTTGGGAAGCTTGAAAGGTAATTTTGATATACTGATTTATAACATAGGTTTTTCTATTGATTAATATATGGCATGTACAATTTCAGAGTCTCAGTAGGTTTATGTGACCATAATTTAAAGCGATTCCATACCATGCAGTTGTAACAGTGCTAATGAAATGAAATCAAAATGGTGCCAGAGAGAACCGATATGCCAGAATTACTTAAATATGCTGGGTCTATGATCTGAGCTGAATACAAATTCTAGGATTCATTTTGCCTGAGTCACAGGATATTTTTTTTTCTTCTCCTTCAATTGCATTTTGTCTCCATTTCATTAATCAATATGGCTGTCTTCCAGCATTAACAACACTGATTTAAGAAGATGAAGCCTTTCCTTCGAAGCTAGAGATCAACTTGATATAATCAGATAAACTTTTAAAGTTGAAGTTTTTTTTTGACAGTCTTTCATGGCAATACAGCTACCATTCAAACTTTAGAGAAGTCTACTTCCTGGCAATAGCATTAGAAGTACTGTCTTGTTTTGTACAGACCCTTGCTTGTGCAGAAAGTTAGGATCACATACCAAAATGGTGTATGTACAAACTTAGAAACTATAAAAAGTGCTAGGAGCACACAAGGGCTAAATAGGTTTACTAGAAGGATTTTGGTAAATTTATGTTTGGGACTATGAATCCCACCAACCAGCACCAAGATACCACGAGTATGGGTCCTAACTTTTAACACTTCTAGTCCTAGACTGGCCCAAGTCTCCGTAGCAGCTGCTTTCCTTCTAGCATTATTTGGTCTCTCGTGCTGGTAGCTTCCTGCAGCAACTGTACAAAGTTAAAGGGAACTTCCTGCAAGTGACATCGTTAGATAAATTATAGTGCAGTGTAGTTCAGCTTAAGCAGCAAATAAGGAAGAAATGGGGCTAAATTAAAAAAAAAAAAAAAAAGAAAAGACCTGGTGGAGACCCTTTTAGCCTGGAGATTTAAAGGACCAGTAACACCAGAAAATTAATATTGCTATTTGAATTGCTATGGCAGTTCTTTAGATGCTGTGACTGTAAAAGACATATTAAGTAGCATCCTTGATTTTTGTTACTTTATTTTTTTTTAAGTATATGTGAGTAAATCCAAAAGCAATATAGATGCTCATAATTGACTGAAACACAAATAAATGTAACCCAGATTACCAATAAAGTGGCAGAGTACTTGATTTTACCTGTGTCACGTATAAACCTCTGTGGCTATAGATGGAAACAATTTTCTTTTAATGTTATAGATTATACTCAAATATGGCAAAAGCGATATGGCATCTTTCATCAATGATTACAAATGGTAGATACAACAGTATGGGCACCAGTTCAAAATCTACATAGCTGCCACTTGCATCATTATTTTTCAGAAAGTTACATATTTCCAGCAGATAAGTGGCAGCTGTGAGCTCTTCCCTTCCATGGATTTAGTAGTTGCTACCTCTCTTGTCTATATGCGTGCTCCTGATCACAAATAAAACGAGAATTAAAGTCTTAAACCAACACGTTATCACGTTAGGTGAAATGATGTCTGGGAAGCAATATCTCCAATGATGGTTCTATTGAAAAGGAGGTTAGCTCACGCATAGTCAAAGCTAGGATAGCATTACGCCGGCCTCAGACAACTATGATGTGGGAAAGACGTATCTCTTCAGATTAAGGGTTGGGTTTATAATGCAACAATTCATTCAGTTCTTCTTTATGGCTGTGAAATCTGAGTGATTCGCGTTGAAGACTCACACTGTCTGGAGGTATTCGATCACACTTGTCTACACCGATTAGTTCATGTGAAGTTTAGCGATAAGATGAGCAATGCTCAAATAAGGTACCATGTTCGGGGTAAGGATTTAGGACAGTACGCAGTTGTTCAGAGAATTTAACTAGCAAGGCTCCGTTAGTTAGGGTATGCTCTGCGTATGGAGCCCACTTGACTACCAAACAGAGCTTTGTTTTCATCTCCAGTAAGGATTGAAGAAAGCATCGTGGCGGCCAATCCATGACCTGTTCCAGATGAATGAAGAGTTGACAATAGATTTCAGGAAAGTGGGAGCCTCTCGGTTCTTTGGTTGGGGCCCAAAAGACCATGCTCATACATGGCTCTATACACTTAGGAATATGGCTTTAAACAGACACCAGTGGGGGACGTGCAGTCACTTTTTAGCATGTCAGACTGTCTGAGAAGAAAGCTGAGTTTGATGTTTTTGTGTGTTGGCCAAGACGGTATTTTTTCCATTTTTGTAGACCCACCCCACCTTGTTTATACAACTAACATGTTTCTTCTTTTCAGTCATTGATTGCGTGGCAGTCAGCAGTGGTATTCCATACCTCTGCTACAATGTTGATGATGATGATTTAGATTTAAATAAATCCTAGGAAAATAAGCGCATAAATTGTTTGTATTCCCAGTACAATAATATGACTTCCATCTGCTGATTTAGTTAGACAAAGCTTGGAATTCTTGCACATTTCATTCAGTGTACCATTTGTGGTGTTTCCTAAGGTATACACTTCTACATGTCTTGGAGTTTGATGCAAATCGCCGTCGGATGAGTGTCATAGTACAGAGCCCTTCTGGTAAGGATAAAGGTTAATTTTTTTTCCATATATTTATTTTTGTTGTGTTTTTGCTTATGTAACTCCAACATATGTAGATGATGACTGGGGGATTAACCTAGATGCTCACTGAGCATCCACATGGGTATTGTAACTCCTTGAATGCCTTTCATATTATTTCTTTAACACTTTATAGGAGACAAAATGCTTTTCACAAAAGGAGCAGAGTCCTCTATCCTTTGCAATGCAAAAAGTGGTGAAATTGAAAAAACTAGGAGACATGTGGATGACTTTGCTTCAGTAAGTTATATTTATTGAATTATTACATATTAGTGTAGAATACATTTGGCATAAATTGAGAGAAAGGCTTCATGATTCTAATAATGGCCTTGATGTTTGTTAGTTATTAAAAATAAAAAAAATATAAAAAAACTAGCATTTTTTTATGCTATTACTGCACCTCTCTAAAACTTAATAGTTTCCGTGTTCTCTTTACAAAATATAATGTATAATATAAGTCATATTTAGGATTCCTATTTGATATAACTTTGTACCGGTTTATCAATTACTGATGAAACATGTCAGTACAAAACAGTCCTCTTATCAATAAAAAGTAATTCTGCTAAAAAGCAAACCCTTCTAACGGCAATGGTACATAAGGTGTTCTGACTGGCGCTGTCAAAATGCTATAAAAATGAAGTAGCTCTGGTTGACATTACTTTAAAATAGGGACTGAGCCAGATACCACTATGCCACTTTAAGGGAAGCGTTGACTGTGAGAAAATGCACCACTGCTGTCAGAATTCCTTGTATGCCATTGCCCTAAAGATTACAAAGTGATTGTGGCATATGTTTTTATTGGTACACAGTCAGGCACTGTGTTACTTTCATGAAATATTAAATAATGCAATAGGATGCACTATTTATAGATGATTAATCATCTTTGTAATAGCTGCAAGGAAGTCAATCCCGTTTTGTGCACCGGTGATGCACAAAGGACAAAATGATCTACGACAAAGTAAAGCACTTGTATTTGTAGTGCTATATCCAGTCAGGGCAAACAGTGTTAAAGATCCAATTGTATTATGTTGTAATGCTGCAGAGACATCACGTGCATTCATAATGTATTCAAAGTGAATGCTGTGAGTCTGCAGAGTTTTGTAAACTTCAGTGGGGCAGTACAGAACATACAGAGCTAATATGGATTGTTTAATAGAACAGTGTAGGAGGCAGGTAAGTTGGCTACTTTATTATCTTTTTGCCAGCTTTAGTTCTTCTTTTGACAAATGTTACTCCATTAAAAAAAAACACACATAATAGTTTTTGTTCAATTTTTTAGAAAATTGCCAAACTGATCACTTAGCTTGACTCCAGCAATATCTTGTCTTTTTGTAGAAAGGGCTAAGAACCCTGTGCATTGCCTATAGAAAGTTTAGCCCTGAAGAATACCAAGAGATTGATCTGCGATTACAAGAAGCCAGAACATCATTACAGCAAAGGGAGGAATGCCTAGCCGATGTGTTCAGCCTCATTGAAAGAGATCTAGAGTTGCTTGGAGCAACTGGTGTTGAAGACAAGTAAGGATACTGAAGGGATGTATTGTTGTCTTTTTACATTGAAATAAACAAAGAAGCTTTAAAGTGTTCTTGACACTTGTGGGGATTTTTAAACCATTCTGAACATATTTGCAAGTTACCTAAGCCATGTTTCTATTATTTAAAAAAAAAAAAAAAAGTTTTTTTCATGTACAGTCTGCTCTATGTCTTTGGATTTAAATGTAAATGTTAAGAGCCCTAAATGTACCTCCTACCATATAAACAATGCATAATACAGAGTTGAAATTCTTGCAGCATCAAACAGTATTAGCTGTATGTAATTACCATATTTTCCGCTCCATAAGACGCACCTAGGATTTTAAGGAGGAAAATAAGAGAGAATATTCTGAACTAAATTGTGTGCTAAAATATTTAATAAAATATGGATCCCTTACCTACCCTTCTTCCCTTGCCTGCCTGCCTGCCCGGTGGGCTGGCTTACCAGCACCACCCCGCACCCTGCAGCAGTTGAAGAAAAGGAACAATGCTTCATAAGACGCACGGGCATTTCCCCCCACTTTTGGGGGGAAAAAGTGCATCTTATGGAGCAAAAAATACAGTAGTCTAGAAAAAGAAAAGATAAGTGAAAATGCTTGCAAGAGAATATTTTAGCAGAGAGCTGTCATATTAAGCGTCCCACAAATTTTGGGTTCTAAACTGGAACCATGCAGAAACACTAGCTGCCAGATTGCCTTGAATTGGCAAACAGAAGTTGTGGACCCAAAATGGTTAATGGTTGCTTACAACTTTTTCTAGACTGCTGTTGTAAACAACAGACTTTTATTTGTGCCACAAAAGAACTGCTCTAAGATCTGCTCTTTAATTTAGTCAGGTCAGTATAACTTTATCTGTAAATACTAGGATTTGCTAAATATTTTGATTTTTATAATCCTTAATTATAAATGCAGCAAGCACACAGGTGTCAACTTATTAGCAGTTTATTTCAAATTTATTTTACTATATATAATTTGATAAGACCACCAGGCCATATATAGTCTTGCAAAAGCATAGTAACCTTTAAGAATTTCTAATTGTTCTAGAATGGTTTTCTTTAAATTGCCTTTATGCTTTAATGGATTCTTCTAAAGTGGGAAGTATCCATATTTCACTTTTATATATTTTTTTTAATTTGTCTTCTGTAACTCTCTTAAGCTTTCATATCGAAAGGGGTCTGACAATTAAGGAAAATATGTATTTAATGGATTTATTAATATCAGACTAAAACTTAGTCATGGCCCTCTACAACTTCTGTCTCTGTTTTGTATTTGTTTATGGTATGTTCCCTTTGTTAATGAAACAGTAGGATATCTAGGATATCACCAGGAATAAAGACAGGACCTTAAGTGAACAGCTGTTTTTTAAAGGTTTTACAACTGACAACTCACTTGCTGAACTATTTGACTTCTCTAAAAATGATATGATGTCGGACAGTTGAAAAAGTTTGGTACTGCATGTACTGCTTTGAAGAGTCTTTTTACTCTGGTATTAAACTTGATTTTAAAATGTGCTTGCTTTTTTGTGTGTGTGTTTTTGTTTTATTGACAAGCCTGTATTTTGTTTTAGGCTCCAGGACAAGGTTCAGGACACTATTGAGGCTCTTAGACTTGCAGGAATAAAAGTGTGGGTGCTCACAGGTGACAAGGCAGAGACTGCTGTCAGCGTCAGCTTATCCTGTGGACATTTCCACAGAACTATGAATATTCTTGAGCTTTTGCAACAGAAAACAGATCAAGATTGTGCAGAACAGCTGAGACAGCTTGCAAGAAGGCAAGTGAATTAAAGCATGGGGCTAGAAAGAATAGTAGTTATCAGTAATTATTTGAAATGTTCTTTTTGTCCAGTTTGTCACTTGATTGCCATTTGAATTTCATATTGCTTGTGCTATTAAAACTAATTAGTTTGAGGTTTTGTTATTTTTATATATGTGTGTGTATGTATATATATATATATATATATATATATATATATATATATATATATATATATATATATATACACACACACACACACATACATAAGTAACTGATAAATGCATTTCTGCGCACTGAGTTCCTTTGCTACACACAATATTTTGATGCTGGGGCATCAGATTGTTAGATCTACTGTAAAGCACTGCTATTGCTGAGTTTGCAATGAGCCTTAAGAATCTCATGTGATTTTGTCTAGGTTGAAAGATGATCATGTTATTCAGCATGGGCTTGTTGTGGATGGAGCCAGCCTTTCTCTTGCACTCAGGGAACATGAAAAGCTGTTTATGGAAGTCTGCAGTAACTGCTCTGCTGTTGTATGCTGTCGAATGGCCCCATTACAAAAAGCAAAGGTAAAATGACAGGTTAAATGAATTTTCACACTACAGTTGTTTGCCTTTTTCACCCTTTGAGGATATTGATCCTTTGATAAATATGATCTATGCAAAGAGCAGCACTGTAAAGTTTAAAAGCATAATAGTGTATCTAATTATTCTATTATAGTAAAACAAATACTCTCCTAATAAACTTTGTGAATTATAAGTACAAATGCAGAATAGTGTACACAGCAATTCTTTGATAATTCTGCTACTACTGAAAATGTATTTTTTAAAGAGGACCTCAAGCCTTGAAAATATAAATAATAATACCCCAGGCTGCATGTCTCTTTAGCATTTGAACAATGAAATTATGCTTGCGCTCAGCTGCCAATATTAAATGATTGGTAGGTATGGCCACACCAGAACACTAGTATCCAATCATTTTAGAGATTTTCAGCAGGTCGCATTGGCTACATGAGACCTATTCAGATTGGATGGAATTGTCACTCTGCAAAGGTATCGCTGTCAGCTGAAAGGAAGCTAAATTGTAAACAGAGCAGCAGAATATAAGTAGTTGGTATACCAGAGGTACCTCATCTATGTTTTTTTTTCTTTTTGAGGCCCTTTGAAAAAAGAAATTGAAGTCGTACTTTAACAGTTATGAAGTTTGTCAATTGTGTGATGCTGTCAGGGCATGTCCAGAGGCTGGAGTTCCCCTTTAAAGAATTCATTTTCAGTATTTCACCAATCTACATAAATGGCTAGGGTCCTTGTTGTTGATGCCCATTTGTTTGGATCTCAGAATTACACTTTATTTTAAAAGTTAAAAATGTGCATAAAATATGGCATGGGTTAAAGCTGTGATTTTAAAACTTGTTTAGATTGAGTAAATATATTAATGATGCGTAAAATGTATATTTCTGTATTTATAAATTCCAGGTGGTAAGGCTTATAAAAACATCTCCTGAAAAACCTATCACTCTAGCTGTTGGAGATGGGGCAAATGATGTAAGCATGATACAAGAAGCTCATGTTGGCATAGGTATGTAATTGTTTATTTGATTCCTATTTGTTTTTAAAAATCATTAAAAGCCTTTATCCTGCCTTTTATACAGCAGATTTTTTTTTTTGTCACAAATAATTAGAAAATGGTTTGGTTTATTTTTCCTGTTGTTAAATATGTATATTAACTGTTTCTACATTATATTTCCAGGAATCATGGGAAAAGAAGGTAGACAAGCAGTAAGAAACAGTGACTATGCAATTGCAAGGTTTAAATTCCTTTCAAAACTGCTACTGGTGCACGGCCACTACTACTATATTAGAATAGCTACCCTTGTACAGTACTTTTTTTATAAGGTAAATACTGTGCAACAAACAATGTAATGTGTAAAATAGGACATTATGTTATTATGTGACCTTTCCCATGGACTCGACTCTCATGAGACTCATGTCCTAAAACTTTAGGAATGTATATATTTATGTAACAATTTCTATTTTATAGTTTACTAATTGATAATTCCCATTTAATATATTTCTGTTATATTCAACAGAATTATTTCCATGTGGAAACACTAATTTTGTTTTTTTTTTTTTGTTTTTTTTCCCCCAGAATGTGTGTTTTATTACACCACAGTTTTTATATCAGTTCTATTGTTTATTTTCTCAACAAGTAAGTGCAACTTGCTTTTTGTTCGCTTTTGCTAATGATTTAGTTAATATTGTTATGGCAGTAGTATCAAATTTCAGCAGCGAACAGATTTAAAATCTGCTATCGCAACTAAACTGCAATGACATAGCACAGTTGTTCATTGACTGACTACTTCTCTGCGCTGGTAGCCTGCTGCAGGTGCATGCTTTGCTTTGGCTGTTGTAAGTACCTTGTACTAATACAGTGATTGTCCCTGAACCTACCTGCATGTGCAAACATCATGGCTTGGATTGGACAAAAAGCAGCATGTTCTAGAAGCATATGATGGCAAATCCTGAGAAGGAATTCTCTTCTACCATAGTTTTCTTTGTATTTAGTATAATTTTTTTGTTTGATACTTTTTGTCCTTTTGATGTTGAGCAAAATTTCAGATGTTAGAATCAGATTTGTGGTAAAATATGGCATCTTTCATTCTTTGTTTCAAAGCTAGCATTTTGAACAAAGGCTTAACTATATACAATTACAGTATTTTCCGGACTATAAGGCACACTTAAAATGCTGAGAATTTCTCAGAAATAGAAAGTGCGCCTTATAGTCCGGTGCGCCTTATATATGAACCCGATGCAAGTTGAATAAAATTTGACTTACGGTCTGAGCTATGGTTTATTTACTGGTAATGTGCTGCGCCTTATATATGAACCAAGATTGCTTAAAAGGTGCTCATAGAAAGTGCGCCTTATAGTCCGGAAAATACTGTAACCATAAACATACACAAGACAAGGCCACACACAAGGCCCCTTATTTTAATAAGGTGTGGATCTACCAGATTAGTCTAGATGGTGTATTAAATTCTTCAGTTACTTCTTCTCTTGTTTGTCATACGCATTAGACCAAACTCATTAATAGTATAGTATGTAACTCAAAATCACATTTATTTGATTAGGAATTTATTTCAGTCTTCAAATGTATTTCACACAGTAACTAATTAAATCTCGCTAAAATTTAATTATTTTCCACTCAAACCTGGAACTGCTCCTACCTTTTCCATTTTAGTTGATGGTGTGGTCATCAACCCTGTAACATCTGTACACTGTCTTGGGGTGACCTTTGACTCTATTCTTTCCTTCTCTAAACACAGTCTCTAAATAACTGCTAAAACCTGTTGATTTATCCTTTGCAACATTGCTGAGATCCGTCCCTTTCTCTCTCACGCCACATCTAACACCCTCATGCATGCTCTTATCCTATCCTGCTCGAACTACTGTAATGTTCTTCCTTCTTTCTTTCTCTTTCTCTCTCTCTCAAGAAGGGACAGCCTTTCTCCCAATCTATCTATCTCTCTCTCTCTCTCTCTCTCTCTATCTCTCTCTCTGTCTCTCTATCTCTCTCAAGAAGGGACAGCCTTTCTCCCAATCTCTCTCTGCTCTTTGGCTCTCTGTAAACAAATGAATCATTTACAGTGTTCACTTCTCTCCATTGCTTCTCCCTATATTTTATCACTCGTATGCCCGTACATTCCTCAACATCAACTGTGGTCCTCCCAAAGCAACCAGCTTTGCATGTCACACACCAATACTACCCTTTCTCGTCTTAAACCCTTTTCTCTTTCTACCCCATACATATGGAATTCTATACCCCTTTATCTTCGCCAGGAACATTCCCTCTCCACTTTTAAAACCAAATTGAAATCCTTCCTTATGGAAGCATTATTTATATATTTTTTTTTCCTTCGTTATTTATGCTTATTATATGTATTTATTGACCAATGTTTCAACACATTGTTATTCACACTTATTACCCCTCTATCTGTGTTTGTAATGTCTTCCTTCCACCTACACTGTAAGCTCTATGGGGCAGGGACTTCTGCATAAATTTGTGGCGCTTTATAAATAAAATTATACATACAACTTAGGTAGCTGGGCAGTCTTCACTATTACATTTCTTGGTATATATGCCCAGTCATTTCACTTTCCCTTTGTTACTCTGTAAGGTTAGTTTGTCAACTCTCTGTCACCAGGCCAGTCCCTTCATTATTATACATGGCCTTGAACACAATTGTGTTGCAAATTACCTGCACAACTGTATGCCTTCTTTATTTCTTTTTCCAATTGTTTGCCTTATTATTGCAGTTCCTGTAGCATCTATTAGATGATTTATTTTTTTTAATTGAACTTTCAGTTAGGGATGTGCGATATTGCCGAAAAATGATATCTCGATATTTTCTGTAATTTCGAGGATAGCGATAATAAACGATATTTAATAATAATAAATTGTTGTTTAGGCAGTTATACAAGCACACAATATGGGCATTCTCAATACGCATGCGCAGCAGCCTATTCTAAAGCATGACCTAGTAAACGCGTGGAGCCGAGGTGTTTAAAACCCTGCCTCCCCCCGTTAGTAACGTATTCGATAATGACAGCTTGCACATCGATAACTCGGCAATTACGATATTATCATAGACAATATATATATCGCACACCCCTACTTTCAGTGCAACTTTCAATTCTCATGGCAGCACCTGTAGTACCTAGATATGCATTTGAAACTTCAGTTTTTTGTAATTGATAGCTAAAACCTTTTGTGTTTTTGAAATTGAAGCAAAACCTCTCTTGTGTTTTCTTTTTCAGACACTGTATGACAGTGTATACTTGACTTTGTACAATATTTGTTTTACCTCCTTACCTATCCTAATGTACAGTCTGTTTGAACAACATGTGCATCCACATGTTTTACACACCAAACCTGGTCTCTATCGGTAAGTAGAACAGTTCCTTAATGTTTATCAGATTGTGATTTTATGTCTTGCTGTTAGTTACATTCTATGAGTTTGTGTGTGTTTATGTATACATCTATACACTAGTGTCTTTCTAATATATAATCTGTTACAACAGTTATTTCAAAGAAGTGGACATTTTAAATAAGGGTTGAGGGCTGTTCTCTTGAACATTATTATACACTATAGCTAAAATTACAATAGGATCTTGTAGACAGTTTTGATAATTTTTCAAATTACTTGATATTAGAAATGCATTTCTGTAAAGAGGAAATAAAACGTCTGCTTCTGGCCCTGTCCCACCTTTTCTTTTCAATACTAGTTTCAGGTATTGTTCAGCCATAATTTACTTAACTGAATGTTAAAGTCATTGGTTTCCTTTCCAATTTTCCATGTCATCATGGAAGTTCTGAATCAAGCCGGAAGGTACTGATGTATGTTAAACATTCTATTGTGTTATTTATTTTACTGTCTGTCAGGGTAATGCACTCAATGCATTCTAGCTCTATTTATACAGGTATGAAATCTATAAATTGGGTAAATCACATGGTGTATTTATAATCTAATTTAAAATATCTTGAATTCAGGTAGACTAAATAAACATAAGGTTTTATTATCTTATTGTTTAATTTTCTTTCTACAGAGACATAAGTAAAAATGCCCTACTTGGTTTTAAACCATTTCTTTACTGGACCCTATTAGGCTTTGGGCATGCCTTTGTCTTCTTTTTTGGGTCTTATTTTCTAATGGGGGAAGACACATCCCTGCTTGGAAATGGCGAGGTAAGACCACATTGTCCAGACACTATGTCAAAGGCCAATTATTTGCTGTACATGAAGGGGTAGGGGCAGAATCCTATAAATGCATTATTCGCTGATCAGTGATCAGGTGAAATGTTTAATGTGCATTAATATGGAATGCAATGAAGCTGTAAAATGTATTTCTTGTTTTTGGATGTTCAGTTATTTTGCACTGCTGGCATATTATAATGCTTACGTATATATTAATGCTGATATAGTCATCAGTAACACTATTTGTGAGATAGATATGTTACTAGCTCTGATCTCTGGAAATAATAGCAGTTTCCATTGTCATTTACTGACTACATCTAAGGAATTTTTATGTATATATTTTATTTAATACCATTTTTGCTTAATTTTTATATTTATTCATGGACTTGTATTTCAACACATTGTCACAGCTCTTATTACCAGTCTAGCTGTGTATGCAAGTCTTCCTCCCACTTAAGACTGTAAGCTCTATGGGTCAGGGACCTCCAATCTCTTGTGTTAACCTCAACATAGCACTGAAATTGATGTATCCTTGTGCTCTTATACTGTATTGTTTAATGCAATTTCCCATGTCTCTATTTTATTTTTATTCTGAACTGTACAGCGCTGTATATGTTTGTGGTGCTTTATAAATAAAATTATACATACACACAAGGGGGTTCCAGTAACCTGTCCTAACATCTGCATTCACTTGTGCAGATTAAGTTTTAGGTGCTTGGTGTTCCTTTATGCTTGAAATTGCAGTCTCTTTTTTTTTTTGTACTCTTGCTTTATCTTTTAGCTCTACTTCTCTTCCCTTTTTCCTCCTTTTCTTGCTGTGCATGCCCTCAGATTTTGAAGCCTAACAGGCAACTGGTAAGAGTAAATGAAGGAAAGAGTAGCTTTGTTAATGATGCAGTTTTGTAGACACAGATATCCTATTCCTAATATGAAACTTTAGAATAGTGCAAGCACCTTCCACTGTAGTGAGAAAAGCCACATACATTAAAATACAGGCTGCAAAAGCTTCCCAGCTAAACCTTACATTTCCAAAAACTTTTGTTTACTGCACTAAGACAGCTTCCTTTTTGTTAGTAATTCTGATCTGATCTATAAAGAGAAACTATCCTTCTCGAATAAGTGTATCAGGCAAGGGAATTTTATATAAGGGTTTATGATTTTCTTTTATCCATTTACAGCCTTCCATTTTATTCTTCTTCCAGGGCACCCCTAGTGATAGCTGCTACAATCTATTCTGCATTGTGTACATCATAAATTTAAACAGGGAACACATTTTAGACATCACTTTAAGGGCAGACTTGCATAAGGGGGTTTGTCGACTTATTTTTTTTTAATGATGGTAAAACATTTGTGCATTTTGAATTTGCAACCTTGCCAACATTCCCTTTAAAACAGGCGACATTTGTAATATTCAGCGTGCAGAGTTGCAGGTCTAAACAGAATATTGTATAGAGTTGTATTACATTAGGCAGGTTTTAAAAGTCTGCCTCTTTCAAAGGTTATGTTGCCATGTGTGGGGTATTACAGGGTTCTCACCTTATTGCTTTTAAACATAAACTTACATACAGTAGTGGTGGTTCAAATATCAAGTGCATGTTGCATGGCTGCTGTAAATAGTTGCATACTGCAACATGCATCAAAACAAATTTCAATTCAGCACCTCAATATGTAAATGTTGTGTGTTCTGTTATAAAGCAAAGAGGTGAGAATACTACACTACTCTATACAGGCTAGCATTAACTTTAAAAGAGGTAGACTTATGAAGTATGCCTAACTATTGTATCTCTTTACTGTATTATGTTTACACATGCAAATTCACACACCATTTGAATACTTAAAGGGGAACTATAGTCAAATTACATCTTTACATATGCAGTACTATAAATTGGAGAGAAGCGTTTCTCCCCAGTAGTTGTTCCATGTGAAGCAGAATGATTGATTACAGAGCAATGATAAACTTCTGCACCAAGAAATGTGTGTGATGTGTACTGACCAGTTTTCCAGGTTCCCTCCACCTGACATTTTTGCCCTACTTACTGCTTAGCACATGTGCACAAGTTGGCTTTCCCTCTATAATCTCCTGCATTCCGAGTTTAATTTATGAAGCTAAAAAGTCAGCACGCTACTTAACCAATAGCAGTCAGGCAGCTCTTTCTTTTCTTGTTGCCTGACTCGCATAGGAGGAGGGGGAGTGGGGAAAAAATGAATTAAGGGAAACATATTTCTTCCCTAAACGTTTTTAACTATTTGTGTCAGCAATTGGCTTAGTATAAAGGAATTTTAAATGTATGTGTGCAGTTACATCAGCACTATAGTGCCACTTTAAAATGTAGACATGTTGCATGGGTGGCTGTGAATTAGAAGCATAATGCATTGGTTTATTATAACGAGTTTCAGAACTAAATAGCTATCCAGTATATGGTTTGTGCTTTCGCTAACGAGTTAAGCCCTTTAAACATGTGTTTCTCTATAACTCTTGTTATTTTTAAATGTGTCCCTAGTAAAAGGGAAGATCTGGTCCCTAAAGACTATAAATTACTAGTACAAAGGATTATAGTTTGAGATTATATTTTACTTTGCCCTTTAAAAGAACATAACACCAAAATGTTAAATTTCTCAAATTCTTTTATTACTATATTGTCAATCTGTGTTTCCAAAAATTATAAATTGAGTATAAAAAAATAGGTTACTTAGCTTTAAAAGTGGACTTTTAGGACACACTTTCTGAGTACTGGGTGAGATTTGTTGTCTGTTAACAGTAAAGATAAGAACAGAGAAAAATCAATAAAATTCATGAATATAACTTAAAAGATAACATTTTTACAAGTGCTGTATTTGAATAACTGCCATGCCCATCCAAATAGGAATTTAGATTTTTTTTTTTTTTTTTTTTTTTGTTGGTGCTAGTGGTCCTTTAACTCTGGCCACTAATAAGATATTCAGTCTTGTAGGGTAGCATAAACCCCTGCACACTTTCCTCTTGAACAAAATGACAGTCTGGACTAGGGGTGTGCGATATGTATCGTTCACGATAATATCGCACACAGAGATTACCCGATATTGCAAAACTGCAATATCGGGTAATCGTGTGGAGCTTCCGGGAGGTGGGGTAAAGCTGCCGACTCAGCGCACTTAGAAAGAAAAGCAGAGAGACTCACCTGCGCAGCCTGCACTAACAGCCGATAGCTCATTAAAACGCAGTGAATATTCACTGCGTTTTAATGAGCTATCGGCTGTTAGTGCAGCTGCGCGGGTGAGTCTCCTTTTCTTTCTAAGTGGGCTGAGTCGGCTGCTTTACCCCACCTCCCAGAACGGAAGCTCCACAGGCACCGCACAGAATCAAGCTGCAGAGGAAGAAGAGGATTATCGGCAGTTATCGGGTAGGTAAAAAAAAAAAAAATCGCGATTTTTTTTTATATCGCACACCCCTAGTCTGGACTCTTATTACCAGAATTCAATGGGTAGAACCCCCACTTTCTCTGAAAGCCTAAAAAAGCCGACAGATGAGACCTACATGACGGAAATCCAGAATTATTATTAGCTCACAGAAGCCACAAAAACATACAAAAACTTTACACATAGGTAACTTTTAAACATTTTTAGATTGGAGAAAAAAACACCAGTGTCTGTGTCACTTTGAATTAGTTGCCCTTAAACATAAGAAATTATACTGTTTATCAAAGATAGGCTTTTTGTTTGTATGTGCCTTTGCTTTATGAATAATGTTAATTGATTGCAGTGGATGGCAGTTTCAATCTTTCCAATTTCTGTAAAGCAGTGCAGGCTTTAAAAATTGTGAATTTGTGAGACACTGTTAAGCTAAAAATGTACAGGTTAGAAAGTTTACCTCTTTTTTTTAAATGCAAAAGCACTTCTTTCTGTAAAAATAGTTTCTCTTTAAAGATTTAACAAAGAAGCTTGTGAAATATTAGGTTTTGTGAATGGCTTTAATGTTTCTCTACATTTCCCATGCTGAGAAGCAGAAATTCATTTTCTTTTCTTTTTTTTCCCTCAGCTTGTTTTAGTTATTGCTTCTAATTTGTTACTGAAGCATGAGTTTTCATAAAAGCATATTTTTCTGTTTTGTAATTATATACAAAAATGTTAGGGCTATCCAGTCTTGCAGCTCTTTGGTTGCGGTGGCATGGTACTTTCATTTTCCATCATCAATTATTTGATGAAACCTTTAGGCCAATGTAAGGCATGTGTCACAAGTTGATTTATCTGTGTTTTGTTGCTAAAGGAGAACTGATATAGCTTCCCAGCCTAATTAATGGGAATAAACAATGACAGAGCATGTCCCTGTAATTATACTGTGGAAAATGCATATAAGTGCTTGTGATGCATTCCTCTCGTGATTCAAATTGTCATTTTTCTTGGAGGAAAAAAAAAATCTAATAGTCATGATGACATCCCACAACCCCCCTCAGCCAGGTTTTTAACTTTTTGTTCTGAAAATGAATTGAGCTCCTTAAGCTTTGAAAGCTGCTCCTTGTTAACCACCTTTTTTTCCTTGTATTAGATGTTTGGGAACTGGACATTTGGTACGCTGGTGTTTACCGTAATGGTCATTACAGTCACTATGAAGGTAGGTAAAAATCATTACAAGAACAGCAGTTCCTTAAATGGATCTATGGGTGACCCTGTTACTCTTTCAGAATCCCCTATTATTCCCTTTAGTTAGTTATTTAATATAATATGATAGATGACCTGGTCATTTTTAGTTACAAAATCATCATGCTCCTATTAAATTACTCATGTAACCAAGTGGCATTCGTAAAGGGTGTCCTTACATGTTGAGCAAGCAAGTATCTATTTGGTTACTATCATGTGCAACACTGTTGCTATTTTGCAACAATGTTTATTTTTATTTTCCTAAATGATGTAGTGCAGTGTTGTTTTTCAGGTTCATAATTGGTAATGATGTGCTTTCACTCCTGGTACAGTCTTACCATCCTTTTGATTACAATGGCAACTGCTGGTGTCTGGCCAAACTCCGAGTGACTTCCCATCAGACCCTTTACGCCAAGGAATTTCCAAAATTTAGCTAGACTGATGATTGCCATTGTAACTAGTGGCGCTACAATAGGACTGTAGTGAAACATTTTTATCAGGAGTAAAAGTACATCATTGCCAAACATTAGTGTGGCCTGGTTCATATATATGTGAAATATGATTTTGACTCCTTTGCCTTTTTTATTGAAAATTACTGTTAAAATATAATTTATTTGCTTTGTGTTCTAGATGGCTCTAGAAACTCATTTTTGGACATGGATCAATCACTTTGTTACATGGGGTTCAATTGCTTTCTATTTTATATTCTCACTGTTTTATGGCGGAATCATCTGGTAGGTGCACAAGATTTAAAATTCTATTTCTAATTATTGAAAGATTTGTCACAAAAACTTATTCAAACTAAATACTAAATAATTGGGACCCTTATACTTCATGGAGAATAATGCATCCAGGTGAGATAGATTTTACATTTTCTTCTCACCTACATTCCAGATTAATAATCTGGACAGAACATTCCCCCAGTATCAATAAACTGAAAGAACTGAATGTCTATAATGAACGGGGATTCAAAGGACTGGTATGTTGCAAATTTGGTCCCTATATTCAAAAAGGGGACCAAGTGTGAGCCTGAAAACTATAGACCTGTAAGTCTAACTTCTATTGTGGGTAAATTGTTTGAAGGCTTTTTAAGAGGTGGTATCCTTGAGTATCTTAAAGTACACCTGTCATCTCAAAACTAATAATAAATTAGGTTTTACTAATGAAATGAACATTTTTGTAAATGAAAGAAATAGTACTATCACATTTCTTACGAGTTATATGTTTTTATCTTAGTAAATCTGCTGTATACTGTATTTATTGTAATTGGGTTTTACCAGGAGTCGGCAACCTGTGGCTCTTTTGATGGCCGCATCTAGCTCTTTATACCAGGGGTCGGCAACCTGTGGCTCTTTTGATGGCTGCATCCAGCTCTTTGACTGTAGCAAGCAGTGCTCGCATGTAAGCATCGCTCGTTACAGTCTGCTTGCTAATCGCCGGCAAGCAGACTGTAAAGACGAAACTCTCTCAGCTCTTTCGGGTTGCTACAAACAGCATATATATCTCAGATATATTTACCAACCGCTCGATCCCTGTGTTAGCAGTCAATCGGGTGCTTCGGAAAGGAAGGACGTCTTTACTTGTATGAAAGAAAAAACCGATGGTAAGAATAAACTTTTTTGACTAATTTAAATGGAGTGCTGGAACCATCGGTTTTTTTTTTTGGGTTGCTAGCCAATCCAGAGCCGCTGACGTCACTGGCTTTCAGGTTGCTAGCCAATCCGGAGCCACTGACATCACCTATGTGACATCAGAGGCTCCGGATTCAAAACAGCTGAGAGAGCCTCACGCTCTAACGTAACCCAGTCTATAAATATGTTTCTCATGTGGGTTGTGGTCTTCATACCCAGGCCTGGGAGCAGGCTGGGTCATTGCTACAGGGCCTCCATTGCACAGGGTAGGGAATCCCTACAGGCCACCATTTTGGTGGGGTTCCTGTGTCAAGATCCTCTGTGAGAAGTTATGCCTCCCCAGGATTACACTGATCCATGATACAAGAGAGGGTAACTATATCCAGAGTACTTAGATACTATGCAAATGGATGTGATATGATAATACTACATCTACAAATCGTGATTTAAAGGATCTGATTTGAGGAGCTATAATGTCAATCATCATTTAGCCCCGCCCAACCTGACTCAGAAAGAAAAGACAGGCTGACAAGGAAGATGACAGAGAGAAATGCTGCTTAAAGGTACATTTTTAAAAAATACATATATATTTACAAAATGTTTATTTCATTAGTACAACCTAAATTACTATTAGTTTTGAGGTGACAGGTGCTCTTTAAGATACTCAAGGATACCACCTCTTAAAAAGCCTTCAAACATTTTACCCACAATAGAAGTTAGACTTACAGGATCAGGAAATAAAAAAACAACAAAAAAAAACTTTTCCTGTAGCTAGAACCAGTATTGGACAAGGCATGTACAGAAAGATATTTAATGGAAAAATAAGTAAAGCAATCAAAACTTGGATCGAATGGGAAAATGGTTGTTGAGGGCCAGTATCCCTAATTTTCCAAAAAGCTAAATCAAAACAAACCAAAAGATAAAACAAAGTCAAATATTTCAAAAGCAGCAGAAAAAAAACTGGACCAGTTGTTTATACTAAAAATAAACTAAATTCCCAGGTGGACTACCCAATTAAACTGCACTTTTATTTTCTTTTTGCATGCTCTACTATACCTACTGTGTCTGCTGTAATTGATACACTTTTTTTTTCCTAGGCCATTTTTGCATACACAGGACATGTACTTTGTATTTATGCAGCTGCTTTCCAGTGGATCTGCATGGTTTGCAATCATCATCATCATTATTTCATGTCTCTTTTTGGATGTAATGAAGAAAGTGGTATACAGACACCTTGATCCAACAAATACAGAAAAGGCACAGGTATTGACATCTGTTTGTAGAAGGATTTATTTCAGTCATGATTGTGTGCATGCTCTTGTGTCTGGCTTCCTTTATCTTATAAGATTACTTCTTCTTGTTGTTGTGCTTTAAAAGAAAAGTACTTTATTGGGATTCCAACAAGTATGATTTTTTTTTTTTAATTTAAACCATAAACTAATATTGCACTCTACTGCCTTTCAATAATTTGGCTGTGGTGATAGCACTGAATAACATTGATTGCAGATAAGAGATGCTGTCCTATTGCCAAACACACGTTTGGCCTCTGTTCTAATACCACTACCGAAACACAGGCCCTTTCCCTAGAACACCAGAATCCTAGTGCAGTTATGGGAATGGACTGCTTCAATCAAAGGAGGCATCAATCAATTAAATAGATAGACATCTCGCTCAAAACTCCTGCACTCCTGAGACTTTAAAAAAAAACAAAACAAAAAACACTTCAACCTTATTGTTTACATAAAAACATTCTATAGCCCATCACTTTCTGCGCTGGTCTGGAGCTGGACTCCAATGAAGGAGTAGAACCATCTCAAGGAGGATCAGAAAGAAGCATGTGAGTTAAATACTGTATGAGTGTCACAGCAAAGGGTCTGAATACATATGACCATGTGATATTTCAGTTTTTCTTGTTTAATAAATTTGCAAAAATATCTACATTTCTGTTTTCTGTTTTTTTTTTTCTTTCAAGATGGGGTGCAGAGTATACATTAATCAGCAAAAAAAAAATTAACGTTTTTGATCTTACGAAATGGCTGCAATGAAACAAAGAGTGAAAAATGTAAAGGGGTCTGAATACTTTCTGTTCCCACTGTAGGCTTTGATTCCAGTCAGAGTATTATTTTTTACCTTAAATTGTGTTCCGACCTTTTTCCCTTTGTGTGGCACTGTCTTTGTGAATTGACTAATTGTTATTTATGTGCTGTATGTCCCATCCCTTTTCTGTTCACCTGTAGATGTATTCCAACAGAATTACTTTAAGTGACGAGTTCATCGCTCTGCAGCCTCTGTCACGAGCAAGGAATCAGCTGAGCAAAATTAGGTAGAGTAGGATGGGAGGACCTTTAACCTCTCTTAAGCATGCTGAGGGATAACTAACCAGCATTGAGGGACATGGACAAGGCATGAGAGCAGTTTCTTAACATCTAAAGCTACCATCTCTTTGCTCAGCATTTGTCTTCCTTGTGTTGATATTTAACCCAGTCAGTTAGCCTGCCTTTAGGAGAGCATGCAGTTCATTAGAACACATTGCATGACTCCATTAACAGTGTTTCCATTATATTACATTTCTAAGCATGGTGATTGCGTGATTTTTGTATAAGGAGAGCTAAGTGATTGAAGGCCATGCATGCAGATTATTCCAATTAAGGATCATCATTTTTTTTTTCTTTTGTTACTCTGTTTGTGTTTTTGTACAGAAGGTCACTTGCGTTGTCTTTCAATATCTTAATTACATGTTAGTTTTCTTTTCCTGTTGCCATTTTGCTTTTTAACCATTTCATTTTGAAATAATGTGAATTTCCTTATAAATGTGTCCCAGAAGAAAATGGGATTGCTTTGAGCTGTTGCCTATTTATACTCAATATCTATTGACAAGCTGTATTTGCTGTTCATTATTGGGGATTAACCTATATAATTTCTGATCTGCAACAGATGTATAATTAAATACTCAGTATTTAAATGGGAGCTAAAAAATGATTTACATAATGATGTTATTGTAACTTTGACATTGTCCAACACATTTTATATTTTTAAACAAAAATGTGGTTGCTTTAGAAATGCATTTTTAAATTCCCATTATAATAGCACCATAACCATAGCACATGGAAAAATCAGTCAGTATGTAGAGTTTTCCAGAATACATTTTCTGTAATTATTAAAAAGAAAAAAAAAACATGCTTAGGAAGATGTTATGGAGTAAATTGTGCTCTTTGATAAATGATACAACATAAATAGCAGTTTTTCTATTTAAACTCCTGTGAGTTCTTCTAATGGTTAGTTTGTGTGATTAGGACTCCCATATATATTGCATGCTTTCTTTTATTCAGCAACCAGAAAGAAAAGCACTAGAATGTCAAAATAAAAACATACCATTTGCTTTTATACTTCAGATATATTAAATTTGAATTATTTCTACTAAGTTTAATATGGTATTGTGATATTTTTTTTTTTTATTCTGGTATTTGTGCTCCTTTTTGTGCTCACGGTCCCGTGATGTGAAGCACATATGCTTTGAGTCTGCCCAGTATAAAAAAAAAAAAAGTGGAGAGGGATGCACAGTGTGGGGGGATGGTGCACAGTGTGGGGGGATGGTGCACAGTGTAGTGGATGATGCTGTGTAACCTGATAATGCTAGTGCACGTGCACATGAGATTTAGAGACGGGAGGAGAGCATGCTTGTTAGGGGGCATTCCTGTAGTGTTTGAGTGAAATTTCAAAATGAAGACGGCAGCTTCTATGTTTTCTAATCAGGCTGAGATTGAAGTAAGTGTATTTTCAATATGCAAACTTTTTTTTGTTCCTAATTACTTGATTTACATTATAAAGTCACATACTTTAATAAAATATGTAGTAATCCTGAGGTGATGGGTGCACTTTAAGCCTGGGTTCACACTAGCTGATACTCAGCTGAGCTGGAAAAATAATCTCCATTGTTTCGTGTGGGATAATCTACACAGGCTATTGCAAGATAGACAATAATGAGCCTAATTAAAACGACTCAGGGGGTAATTTAGGATAGTGCGAAGTGAGGTGCGGAGTCCTCGCCTCACTTCACACTGACTGATATGCACTCACTGATGTCCTGCACGCAGACATCAGTGAGCGCTTTAAAGGGATTCCGGTCTCAGTGAGGCCAAAAGAGTTGCCTCGCCAAGACTGGAATCCCTTTAAAGCATTACAAAATTGCCTTTACAATGAGCATGTGTTCAGTCTGTGTTTATCATCATTTGTAGACACCAAACAGAATTCATATATTTAAACAGACCTCCCAAGTGTCTTGGATGTCACAGAAAAATCCAGCTTTTAGGGCCTTTAACTCAGTCCCACTATACCCCATGGCCTTCCACTGCGCTACCTTGTCCCTCTTTTCCTTCCAAGAAACTTGGGAGGTGTGTTTTTAACTTTGCATTGGTCCTCTTGGGCACTTCATGAAAATGTATTAACTGAAGTTCCATAGAAAGAAATGGGTTTTGTGGGTTTATTTAACTAACAACATTGCTTCTTTCAGTAAAGACAAAAAGAGACCAAATGCAAGAAAATTGTTGAATTCAGATTCAAAGATAACATTTTTACAAGTGTTGTACTTGGGGAAAAAGAAAACCATGCCAAATCAAATGGGACTTTTTATTTTCTGCTGTCTGGTGGTTTTATAACTGCACTTTTCTGCCTTTGCACAGCTCTATTACCTGAAGCAGTGGGGTGGATAAACTTTCCAGGCTGCACTGATGAAAACAATGGTTTGCTTTCTGTTATAAAGATGGCCAGTATCTCTGCAGTTTAGTGAGACAGACCTGTTGGTCCTTTGGGAACAAAGAAATGGGCATACTAACCTATGTCCTACAAATTTCAAAGTTTAAAGTAATTTTTCCAGTGTTAATCTACTTTACTAAATGGTATACTTTGTTTAAATGCACATACAATTTTTTTTCAACTGTTAATAGCCCTTTAACACATTTACCTTTCAGAGAGGGGTTTCCCTAGTACTTACAGAAATGAATACAAATAGAAATTAATACAAATGATGTTTAAGTTATGCATTAAGAAATAAAAAAAAATATAGTTATGTATGTAAAAACTCCCATTGCAAATCAATGCTATATAGTTATAAAACACACGCTAAGATATAACTGTGAAATGAAGGCTTTGCTGTGTTGTAGGTATAACTATTTTGCTAGAATGATAGCTCTGCTTAGTTTGCTGGTGGCGTTGTCTTTACTTTTTTGTCCCTTTAGATGGAAGAGGATAAGGGTTCAGTCAACTCAGCATTTGACTTTACTGAAAGCGAGCACAGAGGGTCGGACAATAGACAATTGCTAGCAGATGCAGGAAAGCAACAATACACTTGAGCAGACTAGGTAGTTCTCCATGTGGAATGTTCAGTCATTGGTAAACCTGTTTGTGGAATGCACATTGTGGGTGGCATGATGGATCATTTATTCTTAATAAACACTTAGCACTCACTCCATTAAAGTAAGAGACGTTCATAGGCATGTGGATCAAACTAATTCCCCCATAAATATTGCAGACTTCACCCCGTTGCAGTCCATTTTGCATATCAAATATGTTTGTTTCCAGCTTTGATTTAATTTGCTTTTTAACCATCTTTCTATTCCACTGCTTGTTCACAAACAAATAATGTTGCTAGTTTGTTCAGTCAAGTGAATGACTTCATACCAGATGATTACCTTAGGAATAAGACTTTGATATAAATATGCTTTTTTTTTTTTCTCATTAGGGTGAGCATTATTATTTTTACAGATAATGTGTAGACACAGTATTTACAGAATGGTGTAAAGGTCTCTGCTATACATAAGAGCAATTTGTGGCTGCTTGTTTGTTACTGGGAGTTGCCTAGTTATTCAGTACTGTTCTTTTTCATTGGATGTTTTTTAAAGACTGACAGTGCAAAGCCACCAGTTTTCCAAACCCAGTCCCCTCTTAAATAAATCAGCACTTTTATATATTCTTGATAACAATTTTGAAAATATTATTTGTGAGTTTCACATTAAAGCTTTTTGGGGGAAAGACAAAAAGGAAACTATTTCCCATTTCGTTTATTCTAACTGCTGCTATACAGCCTCTTATTGTGTAGGGATTTCAAGCTCTGTAAGCAATACTAATCAGAATTTTGTATGTTATCAATTACTAAAAAGTTAAGGATCTAATTGTACTTATTTCTAGCACTATTTACATATGACAATTTTTATTCAACTGCTTGGCTTTATGCATCTTTGTGGGATATATATATATATACAATCTGTGCTTTAGTTTGTCTTCCACATTTTTTCTACATACTTAAATGTTGATCTCACTTTAATGTGATTCTAATATCATTATAACTCCCTTCTGCTGTTGTATTTCTGTTTTTTTTTAACAGTTTACTGAGACAGGATCAGGTATCAACTGCTTGGACTCAATGTGCTGCTATGCAGGTGGAGAGGCAGGGTGCTTGCCTGTTAGAAGAATGTTGGAACGATTGATAGGACGATGCAGCCCGCCCCGGGTCAACAGGTGTGGAACCTCTCTAAATAACCTTTGCTGCCAACGATTCTCCTATAAACTGGAAAATGATGAGCCTGCAGCTTTAGATGAATAGTAAACTAAAGATACTTTGTTTCCACGTTGAAACATGGTTAATGATTTTCACTATTAAGGTTTGGTCTGATGTGCATTTCATGATGCATTATCGTTCGTGGTGGAAAAAAGTCTTATGTGCAAACTTTTTTTTTTTTTTTTTTAATCCTATTTTATTCCAGTGTTTTCTGTACAGTTTCTGTATATAAAGCATTTGTGTAAGTCTGCTTTCAATGTGTGTTGCTTACATTTTGTCTACATATTGTACTGACCAATGCAACACCTGTGTCTAATTATTTGATTTCAAGGAATTTGAATCAGTCTACTTGGGCTATGGTTCTTAATCAGATATACAAAAGGTATTTTTATTTCTTGTGAAAACTTGGTAACTGTTATTATTATTATTATTATTATTATTACACATACAATATTTTCAAAATGTCTTGTTTTGTGTTTGTTTCCATTACTTACAAAGTTCTGATGGTCTGATGGCAGTGAGCTTATACCTGTTATGTCCCCTTGCCAGGCCTACCGGTTAGATGAAAATAATCTCTAGATTCAGTCTGTTTGCAAGTGGAACTTTTTATTTAATTCACTGTAATCAGTGTTTAACATCAGAAAGTAATTGTTTAATTTGAAAAATTACAATAGTTAAGCTTTATGCTTATATAAAAAAATACTATTTTCAGTCATTCACCAATTGTTTTCAACACTGACATACTTTTGGGAAGTTCAGACTGCCAAAGTTGTGAATCATTCAAAACCTTTTGTATACCTACTGTACTATCTTTTCAATCAAAATCTCATTCATTTCACCAGCTAACAGGGCTCTTGGGTTTGTAAGATCCTTGATATCTGTTAACCATTTTAACTGGAAAATGTGATATTCACATGTACAAAAGTTATATTCTTTATAATTGCTTTTACATGGGTTATTAGTGTATACCATAGAGTTTAGTTTTGTATTTAACCCATGCAGTTATAATGGCATCAGGTTTTACATTCTATTACAATATATTACTGCCTGAGTCCAGGATATTATTAAACCTCTGTGGTGAGCTTTGTGTGTACTTGCTTTGTTCATATGTTTTATGTTAATGACGCTTTACAAGGAAGAATATGCAAACTGTTGGTTTTATATTTAGGACAAATGCTATAAACAATAAAATGCATATTTTTGGAGATTGTGTAGAACAAAGCATTAATAAGTAAATATTTATACAAAGCATATGTTACGAAAGTGTTTTTTTTTTTTTTTTAGAATTGATTCTTATCAGATATCTTCATTTTCCTAAATAAAGGTATCTTTTTCAAAATCACAAATGCTCTTTTGTTTGGCGATTTGGGAAGTGGGTTCTGATGGTGTTACTGGTCTTGCTTGTGCTGCACTGTTCAAATCTTTCACTAACTTTACTTTGGCATATCTTGGGTGCTCTCAACTATGTAATTTAAAGTACCATGCTTTAAAATCATGTTGTATCAAACCTGCTTTTTTATTGTAAAATACACTAATCATAATTTAATGACATTGCTGAGTACCAAATTGTTTGTCTGTGTTGTGCCATTATTGTTATATTTAAAGTGTCAATAACACCAGAAGAAGAGAATTGCCATTTAGATTAACATGTCAGTTATTGCTTTGAAAAACTTCTCATCTTGCAATTACTTTTTTGTAGGGTTTTGCTCTCTGTACTTTACAAAAGCCATCTTTTATAAATTGGTCTTGCTGGGACATTTAATGAATGTGTACATATCTAAATTTCCCTAGAAAACAATGCATAGAATGGGGGTTTGTTTAATAGATAAAATATGGCTTTAACCAAGAATGAGGAAAAAAACCACAAGCCTAGATAAAGAAAATAACATTTTAGCAAGTAGTATGTGGGATTAACTGCCATTCTAATCCAAACAGGATCAATATTTTCCCTGTTATTACTAGTTTTTTAAAGAGGCCAGTAACAAGAATAAATTAAATTTGGTTTAGCATGGCAGTTATTCAGATACAGCACTTGTAGAAAATGTTAACTTTCAAGTCAAATTGATTATATTGCTTTCTGTCTGTGTTTTTTTTTTTTCTTTACTGATAGCAGCCATGTTGTTAAACAAGACCTCAACCAGTACTATTGTTTTCTTTGGTTCTTTAGATAATATGTATTCAAGAAGTGTGCCCAAAAACCCAGTTTTTAATGCTAAAAATACTTTAAAGGCACAAAAAAATCATAGATTGAATATATATTAATTATAAACGCATTTTCATTTTTGGTGTTACTGTCGTTTTAAAGAAAAGGGGGAAGTACTAACTTCTAGTGCTGCTGTTATTGAGTAAAACAAATTTTCTTTTGGGATATGCTTCATTCAAAAGTTATTCCATGCAGAAGTATCACCTAAGGAGAAATAGAGGAAGCGGGGAATCCGCTCTTTATTGATCAGCTCACAATACTTTAGAAGCGCCTTGAAAAGGGCAGCAAACGGCTAAAAATAGCATTTTTAGCTGAACATTAATGAATGATTAACTTCTTTAGCTTCCATGAGGATTCTCACAGAAAAAAAATACAATTTATTAGCTTTTGTTACTCTGGTAAAAGTTGAAAGTTATCTGCCAAAGGTTGCACTCGTTTTATTTGTACTAAATGTAATTATATAACACTAAAGTTTGGCCTCCATGTGCCTGTCAGATTCCAGCAGCAAAAAATCCTTTGTAAATGTAAAATGGTATTATGAGAGTGGCGATATTTACACATTTTAATGTCTGGTCAGATTTGATATCAGGACACAGCCATTAAGCAACATAAATTGCATCTAGTAACATAGTTTATAAGGCTGAAAAAAGACACAAGTCCATCCAGTTCAGCCTATTTTCCTGCAATGTTGATCCAGAGGAAGGCAAAAAACCCATGAGGCAAGAGCCAATTATCCTCATATTAGGGAAAAAATTCCTTCCCGACTCCAAATATGGCAATCAGAATAATTCCCTGGATCAAGGTCCCACCTTCAGTTATCTATTACCCATAACTTGTAATACTCTTACACTGAAGGAAAGTATCCAAACCAGTTTTGAACTCTTTAATGGAATTAACCATAACAACTTCTTCAGGCAGAGAGTTCCATAACCTCACTGTTCTTACAGTAAAAAATCCCCTTCTATGTAGATGCAGAAACTTTCTCTCTTCTAAACGTAGAGGATGTCCCCTTGTTATACTTACAGTTCTGTGTAGCTCCTATCTATTCCTATATTTTTTTTAGGAGAAAAGCAATACTTTGCAGCTATACATCATGCAGGGGCCATTGTACATCCTAAAGCACTAACCCAAGCAGTAGATCTACCCCTGCTCTACATGCCTTCTTACATTATGTAATGTATTTACACGTCAGTGTTCAAGCTGAGCCTCGCCAACACGTTATATCCAGACGCAGACACTTTTTTACTAATAAATAAACTAGACTGAAATAGTACAACTACATTAATCAATGTCCATTGGCCTCTTAGGACTAAAAAACATCTTAATCCCAGTATTATGTTTATAAAACAGACTGTGTATAAATTAGAACCTTACAAAAAAGACCCTGCGTTTATTAACTGTACTTAAAGTAGTCTTTCTTTTATATGTTTCAGTATGCCTAAACTGTGGTTTCAGTGTCTAGTAACTAACAGCATCCAACTCAATGTCTGTTTTCACATTCTGACTGCAGTAGACCAGTGAATAAGTTGCGAGACATGGATCACACTTGCCCAGTTGATTTATTCCCTTGATTTTCTTTGTTTTTTTGCATTGCACATACTTGTTAAATGAATTAACTATATGCTGATTGCCTCCTTCCTAAGGCACTAATTTTTTGCAAACACATTCAACTTACTATGCATCTGTAAAAATAAAAAAAATGTTTGCATTGGTCCGCCTATAGTAGTCAGGTCTTATAACTTTACCAGAGGATCAGACACAGCATTTTGCAAAGAGCGAACTTACCCTCCGATCCTTCGCATCAGCTCACAGAGACTGTTACGCGGACATCAGCCAACGCTTTAAAGGTATTCCAGTCTCGCGAGGCGTCTCGAGTCAAGCCTCCCCGAAACTGGAATCCCTTTAAAGCGTTTGCTGATGTCCACGTAACAGTCTCTGCGAGCTGATGCGAAGGATCGGAGGTAAGTTCCCTCTTTGCTGAATTGCCCCCTAATTATTGTCTGCCAACTTACCATTATAAGGCCAGGGTTACATTAGTTTATGTTAATTTTTTCTTTTGATGCTGAGTATTAATATTTTGATTTTACTATTATTTACCATGGCATGTCTAGCAAATTGTTTTCTAGAAAGCAGCTGAAATGATACATACAGTATTTTGCCTGCTTCTAGCCAGGAATTGTTTGCCCAAATGCCATGGCTTTTCTTGGTGTGTAACAGAGCCCATAATAGCAATTAAGCAGTTCATTTAAAGTGCATCCACTTGCAGTAAGCAACTGACTGCCTTTTCTGTCTGATCGATTTAAATGCAGCAGAATGTAAAGGGATCCAATTCCTAAATTTAAATGAAGCATTCAGCTTTTCTTATCCCTTTAATTGTGCGATAATTGAAGTAATTAGATTTTTTTACATTCAGTTTCGAATATATTAATCATTTGCCTAGAATTATCCTTTCACTTTGAGTGTCCTTGGCAGTATGTGAATTGTTACAGAATTGACGAATGTAATCTGTCATTTAGGATTTTGTGTTTCTAAAAAATAAAAAAGTGAAGAGGATATTAAGAGAACATACTGACCAACTACTGTAAGAGGTTTCCAGTATGCCCATTGTTTTCTTTTTGTTGCTTTAGATCTTGGAGTGAAACGGATCCTTCAAATGACAGAAGCATCTTGACTCTCTCCGCCTTGGATTCATCTACATGCTAACAGGGCTGGGCTCTTGGCTTTAATATCCTACCAGGATTTCAGTGCATCAAATTCCTGTTTTTATTTATAAACCAAAACTGTATTCCTTACACCCTCAAAACTTCAGATCAACTAGTGAATGAGTGTGGACAAGTTATTTATTTTAAGGGATCAAAACAATGAAAAATTGTTAAAATTGCCTTTTCTGTATGAATATTTTGTATTTGTTGAAACAATGCAGATTGCACTATGTAAAATGGGGTGGGCATGATGTCTAACCAGGGAAATGAACACCTTTTTTAGTCTATTTTGTTTTGTGAAGTAAAAAAAAAGGTTATTAGCATCTTGTAAAAGTCAATCCTGATGTCATCCAGAATGGTTTCTCCACAGTATAAGGCTTATTTATGGGACAGGCTTTTATTGTGATTACATTTTTATTTTATCTGTGAACTAATTACTCATAAGTAGTTTGTTCTGCACCTATATTAAGTGGCAGTGACTATTCTGCCAGAAAAGGCAGGTGTGGATATAAAACTGACCCTGGACATTCTCGGGAAAAACTCATGATTCAGTGTAAACTTGGGACAGGCATTCACGCTATTGTCTTCTCATGTAGGGAGGGACACAGGAATAGGCATTAAGCCTAAAGTAAAAGGCAACACCAGGCATTTTGTTACAGAGAAAACTGCAACTAACACTCCGTTTTACTTGATGATGTCAACCAACCACCTAGCAAATTGTCCATAGGTGGGTAAACACAACAAAAGACCTCTGGGCATAATTTTGTGTGTAATGTCACAGTAAAATCCCTTGTGTAGCATTGCCTGCAAGGTGGAAGTTTTGGGGTACATGAAAGCTGCATAGATGTAGCCCTAGATAAACGATTATGAGCTCTTATGTAGTAACTTTGTAAGATGTTATCCAAGTCCATTTTAATCCAGTTGTTATTCTGCACTTCTCCCCTAAGTAATATAGAAAATGCTTCAGATGACATTAAAGGTACATAGACAGTCCTTTCATGGATCTGAAACTATCAGAAATGTACAAAATATAAATGCATGGTGCAGAGCATACATAAGTTTTATTATGAATTTTACTTTACAGTGTACTGAGACGAGCTTTTCAGTTGATATGATAGGATAATTTACAATGATTACACAATTTACAAATATGAAGTAAATGCTTAGTGTGCATTTAGAGCATTCCTGATGTTCCCAAAAAAAACATTAGTCTTGCTTTATTTTTAATAAGGTACAAGTTATAAGAAGACTGGTGAATATGGCAGCCAGAGACTGTTGATCTGTGTCTTTACAAGCTACAAGCTTTATGCAGGCCTAGCACAACTTAACCATACAAACCTGTTTCTCAAAACGTGTTACATTCTAGCTAAAATGAAGGTTTTATTTCCCTGATATATGGTAATGTATGAGATGTTTCACTATTCAGATGCTAATACAATTGTAAGGGGTATGTACATTAAGCTTCCATCTATTGGTATGAACTGTTCCTGCCTGTAGAATGTTTTCTTTCTGTGCATTGTTTAATTTAACTGCATTATCAGGGGACTGTCATAAAACAAGCTATTCACTATCTGTAAAATGTTAAATATTTCTTTAATTATATTTATCAGGAGAGGAAAATGTTTTACCTAAAAGATGTACAATATCTATGATCATGAAATATTTTTATTAAACTTGTTTTCATTTTAATGTAAATTTCAAAGCTAAATTTTCAGTTTTTTCAATGAAGGAGTTTTTAGAGTATATGCATTAAAGGGACACTAAAGGCTGAACAAACCCATTTAATATACACTCACCGGCCACTTTATTAGGTACAACAAAAATCCAAATATTATTCTGAACCAGAATAAATTGTGGTAGCGCTGGATGGAAAT
>WMED01000172.1:0-41698 GCA_019650415.1 Pipa parva
TGGTTGCAAAAGTAATGTCACCTAGCAACCAGAGAAGTATAAGATCTCTACCTCTGTGCACATGTGACAGGACAATCCAAAAACAAATCCTATTATTTACTTTACCAGTTTAGTTTAATTTCATTTGTATTGCATTTTTGTTTTTTTGTTTTTTTGTTTTTTTTTACAGAAGAGACTAATTTGAGTGTAACTAGGTGACAAAGTGCTGTCCCTGCAGGGGGTATTGGGAGTTTTAAGCATTAATTAGCATTACATCTTCTACTGTTTCCCTCGTAATATTATTATATTATTTTATTAATATTATTTATAAATCACTCACTAGTTCTCTACTCCTTATTCACTAAGTGGCAGATTCCCATAGTGAAGAAGGGAGCGACGTCAGACGTATTCTCTTGCATAGAGCGACATAGTCAGTCAGGCATTAGGAGCCAGCATCAAACTGTCTTTAGTGGGGTCCAATAGGAGGCCTCCACTCACCAGCCAACATCATGTGCAAGACTGGCAAGGGAGGACAAGGTCTGACCAGTATGACACTGGTAGGAGCTCTACCATCAACCCCCCCCCCCCCCCCCCCCCCCCCCCCCCCCCCCCCCATTCATCAATTTAATCTGGCGAAGTACGGTTGGCAAATTCTACACAGTACACCTTTCTTACTCTGACAGTCTTCAACACCTTAGTAATAGCCAAATTACCTGTGCATGTGCACGTAAAGTGAGGCAAAGAGTTCCATAACACAGGGACCATTTTGTATATTTACCACAACACAGAGTTTGATTAGTACGTGAAGATTGGGAAGAGGTGAACGGTGACATAATTTGACCTTTATGCGACTGCGCCCCTCAATATCTAAAGTTCATGCAACTGTGAAAGAAGCAACAAATAAGCACATCATATTAAAAACTTTAAATGTATATGACAAGATAACATCTTTTACAAGTGCAAAGTAAGATGGAGGAGAAAAAAAAACAAAAACTGTCATTCCGAACCAAACGGGATGTATTTGTTTGTCTGGTATCACTGGTACTTTAATTTTACAAAAAAAAGAATTTAACAGAGAGAAAAGGATCACTCCTGTTTGGTACAAAATGCTAAAAATATCTAGGTACGCCTTTAAGTCCAGAAGTAAAGTCATTACAAAAAAAATGGATATTTTATGCTTGACACATGTAGATGAAGTACCTTCTACCGTCTTCCCACATAAATGCTAAAACAAACACCAACACACACCTGTCCTCACAGAGCAGCTGAGTTAATTTCAACCCATATGAAATGCCAGATTTCTACACAACAGACTGCACCTCCTACTCCTACTAGAATTGTGGAGCTGCAAAATGCTCTTGGTCGAGTTACTGATTCTATGTCGTTGTGAGCCTGAGGTGCATTGTTGGCTTTGTAATGTATCTTAGCGTCACCCAAATTTCATTACATAGCATCTCCAGATCACTGAGCATTCATATATAATGACACCTTCCAATATTATGTCATTTACATAAACTGGCCACAGGCTAATTATGTGGGCTTGTACAGTATCTCTATACAGGTATCTGTAAGAAATAATTATTTAAAAAAATGGATAAAGAATTTTTATTATTTTATGGGCGAAATGTATGAAACTCCTAAAGACCGCTTTCAGGGGGGGAATTCAGAAAGCTCCGAAGTGAGGCGCGTAGTGTTCACTTCGAAACAACTGAAATGCGCATGCTAATGTCCTGCACGCGGACATCAGCATGCACATTAAAGGGATTCCCCTCCCGGCGAGGAGACTCGAGTGCTCTCGCCGGGAGGGGAATCCCTTTAATGCGCATGCTGATGTCCGCGTGCAGGACATCAGCATGCGCATTTCAGTTGTTCCGAAGTGAGGCGAACACTACGCGCCTCACTTCGGAGCTTTCTGAATTCCCCCCTCAGTCTTTCCGAGTTTATCGAGCGAGATTTCGCATTGTTTTCATGAGATTTTTTTTTTTCGAGTTTTCGAGATCGAGTTTTTCTATCTCATATTTTTGATGGAAGGGTAGCCATTAGTAGTATGGCTACCTTTCCATCAAAAAGTCGAGATCGAAAAACTCAATTTGGAAAACTAGAAAAAGTCTTGTGAGAACAATGTGAGATCTCGCTTGATAAACTTTAAGAGCGGTCTTTCCAAGTTTAATATATTTTGCCATGTAAATGTGCCAACCCATATATAAATGGTGGAGTATTATTTAAGAGGTTATTGAAACACAGCAAGTCAAAAGACTGACCAGCCAACCATGCAGATGTGTATTTTTTTGTAAAAGATCCCCTAATTGTTTGCTGGCATCATTTATCAACTAAATCCAGCCCTAAAGTCCACTCAAAAACATTCATTTTAATGAATCTCTCTTTTATTCTCATATTCCCATACTTTTTCCCAGAATTTCCATACATTCAGCTATTCTGTCGCATTTACTGTATGCTGGTATTTCTGCCCATATTTGGTTTTAGAATCTAGAGGAAATATTCAGTAGTATGCATTTTAGTAATATATATATGTTTCTTTTTTTTACACTGATTAGACATTGCATGGGTGCCATAGGATGTCTCATTTATTTAGGACAAAGAATATAAGAATAAAATTCTGATTAGGACATTAGTTACTTTTAAAATTGATTTACTAAATTCCATCTACCAAACAAATAAAATAAGTGCAGCCAATAAAATATGAACAAACAAGGCATGTGATAGCCAGAAAAAAAGCGTGATGTCAATGGCTTAGGTCACAGTGAAGGAGATCTAAGTCAGTGCTCAGTTATAGAGGAGAAGTCTATGGTCTCCTTACAGGCTTGCATTGCCTGCACCAGAGGTAAAAAGGCCTGACTTCCTAGAAAAGGCACCAAGCATGAGAAGACCCTAGGTTGTAATTTGAGAAGATTAGCAGCTGTAATAGGGCAAAATAGATTTGTGCCATCAGGAAGGTTAACAACTAGTTCTGCCCAACAAGGAGTAAAGGGTCTGGGGGCATCCTTATCCTAGTTAGAATCCTAGTGACCAGACTAAGGTCCCCCCTAAGAATCCAGAAATAGAGAGAAAACTGTCACCTATGTATTTGAAGATGGTTTGTGACCATTTTTCTAAGACATTAAGGGGGTAATTCAGGAAAGAGCGAAGTTACCTTGCGATGCTTCTCATCAGTTCACCGAGTCGGGTACATGCTCCCTGGTCTCCTGCAAGAGGAGATCAGCAAACACTTTAAAGGTACTTCAGCTAGTTTAGTTGCAGACTAATATAGTCGCCTTATGCCACACCAGAGCGCTGCCATCAACCCCACAATTCTTCACTCTGATGTAGTGAAGTCAAGCAAGTGAATTTGGAGCACTATGTTTTCTTGAATTTGTAAGTGTGGCTGACTCTGCTACTTGCTGAATATGCAGAGAACCTGTGCATGCACATGCAAAGTAATGCAAAGTGTTCTGAAAGTCTGCAACAATCATTAGTGATTGAATTAGATGTGTATTCGCCATATCGCAACCCAGCTAATGACGGTCACACATACACAATAGTCTCCTACTGACGCAGTCGTGACTTCACAATGGGTATACTGTCACGGTCACCACTTTACTATGAGAATTCTCTGTTTAGTGAATAAGGAGTAGAGAATCGGAGCATAGAAACACAAAGTGATGAGAATTCACTTTGACAGTTGAATTCTCACTTTGATTAATGACCCCTAATACAGTACAGTGTACAGTATATTATCACCTCTCTGCCAGACAGAGGAGTTCTAATGCTATGTTGGCCAACATCCTTTTGGAAAACTCCTTTATCTTTCTCATAAATTCATTATGTAATATTGATCTCAAAATACGCTCTTCTAATTGGTTCATTAATCAGTTAACATACATTTAATCAATTTAAGTAGAATATCTATCTGTCCATCATAATTATTGATCGCTTTGATTGCACCCATAAAAATGATGCATTTAGCTTAAAGCTCTGCATGCTCGTATTTTAAACAAACCTGTGCAACATATCTGTTTTCTACAGTTCTTACTTGACTCATTGTTCTGGCTTGAAGTCCATCTCAGGGACTGTATTACAACATTTTTTTTTACATTTTTTTTAGATGGAAGGTCATTATAACATTGCACCACCTATGTCAGGGGTGGCGAACCTTTTTGGCACGGAGCGCCAAAAAGGTGACGTCACCCATGAGCGCATCCCCCGAAGTGCCGGCGCATGACGTCATCACGCCAGCGCCAGGGTGATGAGCGCACATGCATCGGGGAAAGAGAACTCCCCTGCTCGTGTGCTCTTCTTCAGTGCAGGCCATGGAACGCTTCAGATTACAGCCGCAGTTGTCAGGGCATATGAGAAGGGGCTGCTGTTATCAGGGCACTATCTAGTGACTAGATAGTGCCTTGATAACAGTGGCCCACTTCTCATACGCCAAATACCCCGGTCCCTGAAAACTGCGGCTGTAATCTAAAGCGTTCTCCAACCTCCCACCAGCCAGCACTTCCTATCCAGGTATCATGTGTTACGTAAGGGGGAGGAGAACTCCCCTGCTCGTGTGTTCTTCTTCAGTGTGGGTCACAGATCCGGCCTGAAAACTGTCAGATCGGGTCCGTGGCCTATACTGAAGGCAGGGGCTTGGCAACGGTTCGCGTGCCAACAGAGATGGCTCTGCGTACCCTCTCTGTCATGCGTGCCATAGGTTCGCCATCCCTGACCTATGAGATACTTTATTGAACATTCACACTAGTTCTTGGAATTTAATTTCACTTGATCCCTAAATATAAAAATTAACCAAACTGGAACATACATTTTATTAAATGTAAAATTTGTGATTTTCACAAATTGTCTTTATTAGTCTTTAATTTTTTTTGTTTTTATTACGTCTTTTGTTTGGTGTTATTGCACAGCCTAATCATTTGAAGGCTTATTCATGCAAGTCTGAACTGTCACATAAAGAAGGTCTGAATTTGCATTCATTCGACACTACCCAGTCTTTGTATATTCAGTAAACTCTGCAATATGATACATTTGTGACCAATTTGAATGCTTACAGACAGTGATTGTGAACTTATGGAGCTCTTCACACATGTAATTAGGCTATTTATCAAACCTTGGAAGCTGTCAAAGTAGTGAAATGCACAAGGTGTACTGTGGCAAATTCACCAGTTTAACTTCACCAATTAAAAGTGTTGAATTAGAGGGTTGACAGGGGCGAAATTTATTAAACTCGGAAAAGCCGTTTGCGCTTTTCCAAGTTTAATAACTCGGAAGAAGGCTGTGAAGTTTCTCCCGGTGAGTATCGCGAGATTTGCATAGTGCAATACTTGCAGTGAGAAACTTTTTTATTGAATATATCCATGGAAAGGTAGCTATATGGTATGACTACCAACTCCATGGATATTTTCAATTAAAAAAAGTTTCTCACAGCAAGTATCGCTCGAGGCAAATCTTGCGATACTTACCACGAAAAACTTCAAAGCCTTCTCCCGAGTTATTAAACTTGGAAAAGCGCAAACGGCTTTTCCGAGTTTAATAAATTGCGCCTCTGGACTCCTACTGTCTGACTGACTATACTGCAACGCGCAAGAAACCACATTAAATAGCATTTGCTTCTTCACTTTGGGAATCGGCAGTTTAGTGAATAAGGAGTGGGGAAATCGGAGCATATCAACCCTAATTCACTTCAACAGTCAGATTCTGACTTTGGTGAATAAGCTCCTTCTCTCATGGGAGCAAATTAGTCTTGCTTTTCGTATGTTTGGGAAGCCCTCAAATGTGCTTCAAGTGCTTACTCCTATTTCTACAAAACTGACAGCAAAGTTAATTTACTTCCATGGGAGAAAAAAAATGTCAGAAGTATACAGTTGGAAAAACAATTATTATCGCAATAACTATAAGAAGAAAAAAAAATAGACTTACTGTAGAATATTTTTTTGTTCATGTACCCAGCTGATTATGTGGGAATACAGCTGTGCATATTAGCTCTAAGGAATTCAGTTATGTTTAGCCTCAACTTGGCACAAAATCTGCACCTGAACAGGTACGTGAAAACATAATGTGGGCAAGGAGCCAAGTGAACATGCCAGGGAATTTAGCAAGAATATTTAAAATTACCTGTCATATTATGTTTAATTGTTTCATGAAATGTCACCTTCAATTAGCTCATCATTTGGAAGAACTGCTGGTATTTGTTATACAAGTTATCGTTGTCAACTGCATTTATAGGAAGTCCAATCTATAAAGCCTACTGAGGCGCCTAATACATAAGAGTAGAAACTACACACTATTTTACAGAGTGCTGTCAAACCATGGCAAGGTAAAAATACATCTAGAAATTTAGGCATTGTGAACCACTATCCTAGTGTTCTAGAGCTTACAGAAAATAAAGTTAAGGCCACTGTTAGTCAACTTGGTCCTTTGGGGCTCTGCACAATCAATTTATTTGGGACTGCCTTAAAATAAATCTAGTTTCTAAAGGCCCCTGAGAGTTGTACCTTTTATGCCCCACCTATGGCTTCCTGAGCAAGAGGAAATGCTATATGAAATACTGGCCACATTTTTAATTCTCCAAGAAGAGAAGCATGTTCCCCATGCATTTCCTACCTGTTGATGAGCAACTGTTGTTTGACATTAGTTCTGTAACTGTTACCAGCTCAAAGGAGTTGCAAGCAGTTACAGCCATAATTAACTTAGGCACCTGTGATTTAAAAGAGAACTATAGTAATAAAGTATACTTACCTGATCAATCTGGCAGCAGTATACTAAATGTACTGCTGCTTGATCACCTTTCATCTCACAATCCACTGCCCAGGTTCATGAGGTGCAAACTAAGGCTACAGCTCTCTTCCACTCCCTGTATGTGACGTTTGACATGTCACAGTCTCCACCCCCCTTGTTCATTTAACCAAAATGCTTTGAAAGCACATACACAGATCGAAAAAAAAAAAATCCAAACAATCTGTGTATGCCCTTTGTGAAAATTTCAGCATATGAGCAAGGGGGCTATAATGCGTCCCATGTCATATATAGGGGGGCAGAAGAGACCTGCAGCCTCAGTTTTCATCTCACAATACTGGGAGGCTGTGGATCGGGAGATGAAAGCTGATCTAGCCACATCAATCAGTAATTATTATTTATTACTATAGTTCTCCTTTAAACAAAGAAGATTGGCCTGAGATGTGCGGTAACATGTCAGCATATTTTTGGTAAATAGCACAGGCCTTTGAAAATCAATGCTTCCCTATTCCTGTCCCAGGCCTGAAAGTGTCTGAATTTGAGATATCACAGGTGCTTTCAACAAGGATGAGATTAAACTCCTGCAGAGTGTAAGGGGTGGTCATGCTTAGTTTCATTTTTCTATTGGTTTAAACAATACAAGGACCAACCCACCTGACAAATTAGAGCAGTATAGAAACAATGTTTGGGCTATTCCCATTGAGCACTGGGTGCAGTGGGTGCTTCCCTGGAATCAAATAAGTTTGGGGCCTATGGTACAGGTTATCTTAATTCCTGTACTTGACTTCTTCAATTTAATAATAACATATGGCATAAAACAGCACTGAGAATCCAACACCTTACTGGATTATGATTATTTCTTTCTGTAAACAACGAAAACAAAATACTGGCAACTTAACTCTTGTTATTTATTCTATGGACATTTAGGGCCTTATTGACTAAAGACCTAATAATCACTTATTGGTATGAATTCCCATTGATCGCCACTTCCCCATGTTCGCTTAGTTAGCAAACTCTTTTACATAACTCTTTACATTATTTCACATGCACAGGTACTTCATGTATGGAGCAAGCGGGAATTTAACAAGGCTCAAAATTTACCTGTTTGACTTTGTCACATCACAGAAGCGAAAGGGGAGGAGGGGTTTGATGGCAGGGCTCCAGTGTGACATAAGTTAACTATTTCTTAAAAGTGACAATGGCGACTGCGACTAAATTTAACAACTAAACTTGAACTAGGGACCAGGTGACATGTAAACAGATGTAGTATTCACTTGTTTACAGATAATGGGATATAGTGAGAATGATATCACTGCACTTCACTGGAAAAATTCACATCAGTTCGCTTGGCTTTGCAGGGAGAATTCACCATCCAGCGAAATGAGCTCTGAAGCCTTCGGCTCACTTCGCAAATGGTATTATGCGCTCACTGATGTCCTAAACACGGACATCAGCGAGCGCATTAAAGGGATTCCCGTCTTGGCGAGGCAACTCTTTTGGTCTCGCCAAGACGGGAATCCCTTTAATGCGCTCGCTGATGTCCGCGTGCAGGACCTCAGTGAGCGCATAATACCATTTGAGAAGTGAGCTGAAGGCTTCAGAGCTCACTTCGCTGGATGGTGAATTCCCCCCTGCATCCTTCTTATATTCATCTGACTATGCCACTCTACGCATGTGACTATGTCTGTATCAGTCTAATTGTTCAACAAACCTATCCACAGCTTCATAAATAATGAGACATGAATTTGCGACTATTTTGGTCATGCAACACAAAATGTAGTGAAATGAATTTTACATGTGAATTCCGACTTTAGTCAATAAGGCTCTCTGTGCGCCTGTCATGTGACCTTTTGACTGTTTCAGCCTGAGATAACTGTATTTGAATCTAAACCAGGGTTTAGGCTTCTCCAGTTTGAAGAAGCTGAAATAAAAAGTTGACATCCCCAAGGAAGCTTCCTCTAAACTCATTTCTGTGGCTGCTTCTAACTGCTGTCATTTGTTTCCCACATGTCCCCTGGGCAACATCTTTTGTCAGTGCTCAAGTTACATGGTCCATTGCACAATTTACATAGTGAGACAGTATATTTTGCACACGGGGAGAGTAAATCTCAGTGTGTGCTGACTAAAATGCAAGGCATGTGCCAGTTAAAATGAAGAGAATGTGCAGACTGTAGACTTGCACGTATTAGGCTATAAGCTCTGTGGATCAGAAATCTGTTATTATGTATTCTTTCCTTGCAAATATATTTAATTATTATTCTTGAAACTACTGTGCAGTACTTCTTAAAAGACCAGTAACAGCCAAAAATAAAAATCTCCCATTAATTTTATGTGCAGCAAACAGCATAAGGAGAGTTTGGATACCTCAGTCATTAAAATAACAAATAGTAAGATAGACACAGGTCTCTTGAGGGACAACCCCAAAGGAGTAATAAAGCAGCAATGATGTATAGTTTCATAACAACAGCAGTCTTAGGTAACAGTCATAGAGGGAGTAATTCACGATAGTGCAAAGTGAGGTGCAAATCCTTCGGCTCACTTCGCACAGACTGATATGTGCTCACTGATGTCCTGCACGTGGACATCAGTGAGCGCTTTAAAGGGATTCCAGTCTTGGCGAGAGCAAAAGAGTTGCCTCGCCGAGACTGGAATCCCTTTAAAGCGCTCGCTGATGTTCGCATGCAGGACATCAGCGAGCGCATAACACCATTTGCGAAGTGAGCCGAAGGATTCTTAGCTCATTTTGCTCAGTGGTGAATTCCAATCGAAGCAAATAGATAGTTCTGGCACTCCAATATTCCAATGAATTTAAACTTTATTACACCACATGGGCAAGATTAAAATACTTTAAAAACAAACATCAATCATAGTGCCTACGTGTTTCGTGCACGGCGCTTATTCATGGCTTAAACGCGTAGGCACTATGATTGTAGCGGCAGGCGACAGAGAATGTAAATCCTCTCATATTTTTGTTGCAGTGGTGAATTCCCCCCAGAGTGTTTTAATGGTACGTTCCTAGAAGCAGACTTTGACATCATACGTTGGGTAGAATTTGTGATACACACTCAGAGCTGTGCTACTGAGGGCGAATAGATAACATAAGAAATTAATGGTGCTTTAGAATCCAAGGCACAGTCTACACTGTCCTTAAGGGTCTTGAAAATATAGTAGTGAACTGCTCATGTGACTGAAAGAAAATGGATTTGAGAAGGAGGTAGAGAAATTTGAATTATAACAGTTACTAGAATAGTACTTGAAGGGCCACATTTGATGCCCAGTCTTCCAGCTGGACAGCCTAATATTTGTAAAATTAATTTGTAATATTATATTATTACCATGCAGCCATGATATTATCAGCATCACCCCTGGTTTTACAGACAGATATGTATTATATTATTCTACTTCACGTATATATTCATGCAGAACTACTGATAAATATCTTGACGTTCACATTCTGAGAAGTCTGAATAGTCGCGTGGAGCTATGAATTTACATTTATTCGCCACTTCCCCATAGTCGCTTATAGACTAAAATCTACGAAGTGGAGAATATGCAACCAATTGGGGCGACTATGATAGTTGCAATCTTATGGAGCACTTTGCATCATTTTGCGTGCCCGTGCAAAGGTTCTTCTACTATTGACTAAGTGGAGGAGTGATGTGAAGGTGAGAATGCGACTAACTGAACAGCTCCAAATTCACCTGTTTGCCTTTACCACTTCAGACTGGTGAATTTTGGGGTTGATGGCAGAGATCTAGGGCCAGATTCACCATTCTGCGAAGTGAGCCGAAGGCTTTGCGGCTCACTTCGCAGAATGGTGAATCTGGCCCCTAGTGTTGCGTAAGGCAACTATTTCTTCAAAAGTGGCAATGGTGACTGTGACTAAGTGATAATATGACCTAAGATCAAGGTAACATAGAAATATATAGAACATTTACAGAATACAGTTAGTGGGATATGGTGAGGCATCACTTTGCATGACTTCTCATCCTTCTATCTGCTTGACTAAGTCACACTACGCATGTGACAATGATTGCAGCTTTCTGCTTGTTCAACAAGTGTATTCTCGGCTTAGTCAATTAATGAATTTGCATCTATTTTTTGCAAAGCAACTCGAATAGTAACGAGGCAAATTCATCCTGTTGAGAATGAGGCCCACAAAATCTTTGTACAGGCGGCCATATTCTTTGTAATAAAATATCTGTTATCTTTTTATACAGGGTTGCTTTAAAGAGAATACTTAGTTGAGGAATGTGACAGCTCTAAGAGCTGAACCCATTTTTTTTAACTCAATCTGACAAATGCATCACAGCATAAAGGCCTTCAGCATTTCAACATCTCTGAGGTCTATCAAAATGATAAGTTAAAAAAGTTGAAATGCACACAAGTTTTAATGAATCTACTCAAACACACAGCACATCCTAATCCTTTTATCCTGTAAAAGGGCTTGTTATATTATCCCTCAGACTTCTTTGCAGAGCTGCCTCTGATTCTGAGTTGTATTTTTCCTAAAACCAGGTTTCATTCAAGCACCTTGAGCTATATATTCTCTTACTTCATTATTATTTTCTGATATTTTTTTGTCCAGGAAATGTATCGTAGATTTAGATTTTTTTACTGCTCAAACTGTTCTTATGTTAATTGTGTTTAATTAGAGGCACATCTTGGAATGAGTCATTGGAGATTTTGGTTGATGGTGTTTTTGAGTATCACAGACTTCTCCTTTTGTTTATCTGATGGTACTTTTTTATGGGACTATTCTTTGCCAAGTATTGATCCAAATTGGATTAGATCATCACCATATAATCATAAGAAAAAGTACTGGGGATTACACGTATGGTTTAGTTATGGTTGAGTCTGGAGCCAGGCCTGCATTCAGAAGACCCATTTTTATACATCCCATTGCACATAGGCAAGTAGGCCATTTGTTGCATTGTTCAGAAGTCCGTATATGATTGGTTAGATGCCACCTTCTTGACCTGGAAGTGGCCATACAGCAGTACATTCTTATACCCAACTGTTGGAGACCTTTTCTGAATCCATTAGGCACTTCCCCCGCCCCCCTTTTTTTTCTTTAGTAGTAAATTGAAAAAGGTATAATTTGGAAAAACCTGATTCTTTTTACAGTCACAGATGATTGAAGGAGAACTATAAACCCCACAAAAATTCACCAAGTTGTAGTGGAGGTTATAGTGTTAATAAAATATTTTCACAAATATACTTTATTATTTTACTCTATTACTGTAGTTGCTGTTATGTTTGTTTGTCTTTTGTGGTTCTACAACCTTTTTTTTTCCTCCAAAGGAATCAAACCAATCCTGCCTTTGGGGGTCATTGAGTGGATGTGCAACAAGGCAGTAATGTGGGTAAAGAAAGAGATCAAATCCATAGCACTGACAAATAGACACCAGGAAGGTAGCACTGGCAAAAAGGGACCAAGAAGGTAACACTAGCAGATGCAATATCAGTGTGTATCAGAAGTGGCATTCACATGTTGGGATAAGTGTACCAGTAAAAGGGCACGCTGCCACCATTCTTTTGCTCTTGAAGTTACACATATACAGTATCAATGACACTGTCATTTACATATCATGTCTTCTGTCCAACTGAGCATAGAACTAGTAATTTAGAATGCTAATTTTGGACTCAGTCCAATTTGACTGTACAGATGAAAAACCGTATACAAATAATATCAGTATTCCCAGACCCCGGCCCCTGTAAGGGTTACCCCCCTTAACTTTACAGACATCCTAAAGATGAGGAACAGCAAGCCTTAGCATGTCATGAGGTGGATGCTTCCATTTAATGAGCAGTACACTTTAACATACTCCCTTCTTCAAGTGTTGCTTTTGTATATTAAGGTGTACTGCTCAATAAATGGAAACATTCACTTGATGACAGGGTTTGTTGTTCCTTATCTTTATGATGTTTGTGAAACCTGACCAGTCATATTTAGAAATCTAGATGGATGAAACCAAAGTGTCTGGTTGTCCCAAATTCTTCAACATTCAGTATGAACTAATTGCCCTCACTTTCCTAACACTTACAGTCTTATTATGTATGTATGTATAATTTTATTTATAAAGCGCCACAAATTTACACAGCGCTGTACAATTCAGCAATATAAATATAGGACAGACATGGGAAAAGTGCAGTATATATTACAAGCAGTGCCGGCAAATGCAGATTAGGCAAATGCTAGGGGCGCCGCCTTCCCAGGGGGGCGCCCCTAGCATTTTTTTGTTATTACAGTGCCGGCCGGCTGGGAGATTACTGCAGCCGCGGCTCAACGCTAAATCTCTCAATTGGCAGCCGCGGCTGCAGTAGCCTCCCAGCCGGCCCGGGGGGTGGCACGGGATGGGGGTGGCGCCTAGGGCGCCAATAGGACCAGAGCCGCCTCTGATTACAAGTGAGTAACTTACAGAGTGAAATCACTTTAAGTGCCAGGTTATGATTGACACAAGAGGATGGAGGTCCCTGACCTGTAGAGCTTACAATCTAATTATGAGTAAAGAGTAATAGTAAATACCTATGCTGTTTCTCTATGCTTGCCTTGACTTCTCTGGACCTTCTGAGATAAAATCAGAATGAGATTATTCCCCCACCCCTTCTCCTTCCAGTAGCATTTCCCACCTTGTCTAGACTACGAGCTTTGTCATTGCAACTGGATTGTAATGACTTGATTGATTTCACGTCACTGACTCGTTGCTTATGACTTACAAAGATTGAATGCTTCAGTCTGACCATTCCATGAAGTGTCACTTTCTTTTTTGCAGTTTGCAGTACTTTCTTTTCAGTTGCACCTTGAATGTTCTTTTATCTATGATCTTTTCATTTATCAAGACAACCATATAATTTAAAGTGGTACTACTTCTGTTTCCAAATATACCATATACCTGCCTATTTTTAAAAATATATTTGTAAATATTTGCACGAGATTTGTTTAATATAGAAATGTTTGTTTAGCACTCTTTTGTGTACAACTCTCATACCCTGATTAATTTGAATCAATTTGCATATTAGGTAACAAAGTCAATTGTATATATTCAATATTTAGCGTATTCTTGTATGGTACTTTCTAACCATTGCCAGGTGAATAGTAGGACATTTGTCATAAATGTTGAATTGACTTAAAGTAATTCACTGTCACATGGATCTGCTTAAAGGAACAGTTTAGGCACTAACAGTTACTGTATTTGCTGTCTGTTTGACTTTTAAATAAATTGTTGCCAAAAACATGTCCTGGTATACAGATTCACTGTGGAGTAAAAATGCACATCATGTTGCTGACTGTGCGAGAATTTGCCATGTTGTACAAAATAACAATCTTTTGGGAATATCTAAAATTGCCAAGGTGCCTGTCTGCGCCAAATTCATGCAACTCCTGGAAAATGTGATACATTTGCCCAAGAGAATACAGAAACAAAGCTTTATCCCTTTCTCATGTATACTAATCAGTTACTGTTTGGTAGTAATGATAGATTTTTCTGTAAAATGTACAGCTTCTATAAATATATGTTTTTATTTTTTAAATTTACATTTATAAGAAAAGGTCATCAATATGGCTAGAAATATTAACACTTTATTTTATAAATGATTCTTGTAGAAAAAAAAACTAATCCTAAATCTACAAAAAGTCATTAATGGGCAAAATTTATTAAATGCGGAATTTTTCTGCACGATCGGAATTTTTACCGCACGAATTTCGATCGATTTCCGACCGTGCGGTAAAAATTCCGCACGTGCGATCAGAATTTAAATTTCGCCCTTAATAAATTTCGCCCATAGGTGGATATTTATCAAAGTTGAAAAGGTTTTTTAAAGGCCTATTGCTGGAGGAACAGTCTTTATTTTATTATCTTTTTGCCATGTAAGAAATAACTTTTTTATGCATTTCTTTTATATCAAAAAGTTATTTTCGATCTTTAAAAATCAGAAAAATGCTTGATAAATAACCCTTATATTAATTTTTCTAAAGACGTGCTAGGTCTTTTTTTTGGGACACGGTACTGGTACAGTATATATACAGTATATTACTGCAGCTAGCTCTTATTTTCAGGGGAAGCCTTGTATTTCAAAGCTTGTAAAAAAAATTATTATTTTCGGGGGATGTCTTATTTTTGGGGAAATGGTAAATTCATGCTTTCAAATGAAGCAGAGTTTGAACTGTCCTTGGTGCTTAAATTCAAGAATGAATGGTGATTGAAATGATCATTTATCTGATGAATCCACCAATGCCAATCTCAATTTTGTCAGATTAAACCATAAAAGATTCAACCCAGTGATATCAGAATAAGAACCTAAGTCACAGTTTATGGTAGGGATTCTTTCTTATTTTTTGCTAAGCTCATTGAGTTAGAGAAGCTAAAATAGCAACCAGGGGTAAATACATTGAGTGGGTTATTAAAGTGAGAATTCGACTGTTAAAGTGAATTCTCATCACTTCGGGTGGCTACTCTTATTCTCTTCTTATTGACTAAACAGCTTATTCCCATAGCAAATCTGTGACCGCAACAATATTCCCATAGCAAATCTGTGACCGCAACAATATTCCCATAGTAAAGTCGCTATTGTGTCAGTAGCAGTCTTTTCTGTAGTGTACGACTGTCGTCAGCTGGAAAATTCGCTACAATGCAGAGTTTGCTGAATATCCAAATATGGGGAAGTGGCAAATTCACTTCTTTACGTGACAATCCAGACTTTAGACAATAAGCCCCTAAATGGCGAAATAAAGAAAGCAGCCTATACCTTAAAAGGTACTCCAAACAGCAAAAACCAAGGGAGGAATTCACCATTGAGTGAAGTGAGCTCCGAATCCTTTGGCTCACTTTGCACATGGTGTTATGCGCTTGCTGATGTCCTGCACGCGGACCTCAGCGAGTGCTTTAAAGGGATTGCAGTCTCGTTGAGGCAACTTTTGTTCTCACTGAGACTGGAATCTCTTTAAAGCGCTCGCTGATGTCCGCGTGCAGGACATCAGCGAGCGCATAACACCATGTGCAAAGTGAGCTGAAGGATCCGGAGCTCACTTCGCTCAATGGTGAATTCCCCAAATGTAGGAAATCATCAGATTTCTTAAACAACACCAGAGCAAAGAATTCTGATCAAGCTACAGTATACTATTGCAACCTTAAACTAAAGCATTCTGGGTAATATAATGAAACTAGCAAAGGCTGAATTGAGAAAAAAAATGAGAAAAGCTGTTTTTGCAACAATCAAGTGGAAAAAAAAAATCAGTTTCAAGGCATAAATGTGTTTTATTTTGCATTCCAAAACTGCCTTGTGTGTTGTAAAGTAGAATTTGCCTTCTGCTTTTATATGGTCATGGAACTCCTTGGTGACTATTAATATCCTTATAAATCATAGAAAGGGGTATTATCTTGTATCTAATGTGCGGGATTCAAGATAGTATGATTGTGAGTATAACTATAGTACTGTAGCTCGCAGATCATATATTATACCATTACAGATTTTAAGGTATAAATGTGTTTTATTCTGTTTTCAAAAACTGCCATGTGTATTATAAAGCAAAATGTACCTTGGAGTTCTGTGCCCTGTAGAAAAGCCTTTGGCCTGTGACCTCAAGCATTTATATGGCCATGGAACTCCGTGGTGAATGTGAATATCCTTATGAATTACAGACATGGGCACATCATTCCCTGTATAATGTGCAGGATTTCAGATGATATGGATGTGAATATACTGACGATCAAATATTACAGCATTATAGTGGGAAAATCAACAGCAGGTTCAGGAAATATCAGTGTGTGAACGAGTTGTGTTTTATCACAGGCACATTTATGAATGTAACATTTTCTCGCTTTATAAAACGTATAAATTATTTTGGAGGTCCAAAAACGTCTTTAGGGATTTTACCAATGTGTAAAGTAGTGTAATGTGGTGATGATTTGTCTCTTACAGGTTGTTTTCCCCTTGTGTGATGCATTTATACATTTATTAAGCACAGTGTAAAAAGCCTTATATTTACACTCTTTCACCCTTCTGTGAGATTACATTTCTTATACTCAATGCAAAACTCAAGTGCTTAGCAAAGTGGATGGTTCAGAGTTGCTGTAAAGTGTACTGGGAGCTCGTTTCTACCTAAGTGTCCATAAGCAGTTGGGAAGGCACATCAGTCATGCTCTGTAATGTTGCTCTACCCATTAAAAAAATACATTTCATGAGGACATTCAAAATGTTTCAACATATGTAATGTAGATAAGTCTATGTTACTTTTAAGGAAAGCTAAAGACACAAGCTGGCCAGCATGCTGAATATACTATTTCTATGGCACAGACTCACTGCATGTGTAGGTTGTCCTGAGCCTCTCAATGTAGTTTAAATAATAACATCAGTTAAGGGGGCTGAGGTGATCCTAACCCTCTTTTCAGAGCTGCTGGAATTCACTTTTTCAGTGTGAGACAAAGGCCTCTGCTCATCATTAGGTAAGTCAATTTAGGCAGTCAAATGCTGGCTAGTACTTAGCATGCCATCCAGTCTGTGAATTTATCTCCCCTTTAAAACATAAACAATATCAGACTAGTATGTCTGGGGTACAAAAAAATCTCTGCAATTTTATTGAGATTTCCCCAAACTTTTTCTTGCACTACTGCTCTTTAAGTGACAAACACCCCTGAGGCAAGTGTGCAAAAGAATCAAACTTTAATGTTGCTATTTGATTCACACTTGTCACATGATTTACCATTCATTCAGTGGAACTTTAGTGAATTAATGTGTGTCAGATGCAGAACACTGACACCATCTGTAATGCATGCAGTACAGAGACCTTTATATTGGCAGGTAAAAGATGCAAATCATTGAGTGGATATTTGATGGACCACTGAGACCTGGTGGGAGATCTTCTGATGTTCTGATGGACGGAATACTCATACTCTGACATCTGAATAGATCAGTGTTTTGTATGGTTTTCCGAAGTGATTATATATTAAAGTATTAGAGTTCATTTTTGGTGTAAAATCTCATTTTTGTATTGCCTTGAATAATATCACCATGATGTAATGATAGTGGTCTCAAAGTATTTTTTTTCTCTTCTTTCCTAAAGCTCTACATCCAGACCACCACCCTCACAATCTCCATGAATCTTAGTGCCTCGGTGGCTTTGGGGATGCTTTACATGCCTAAGGTATATATCATCATCTTCCACCCAGAGCTGAATGTTCAAAAAAGGAAGCGCAGTTTCAAGGCTGTGGTAACGGCGGCCACAATGTCAACGCGTTTGTCACATAAACCCAGTGATCGGCCCAATGGAGAAGCCAAGACAGAGCTCTGTGAGAATGTCAACCCAAACAGTGAGTATGAACAGCATATTTTAATAACAAGCACACGACATGATAGCTCCTCTGACTGGCTTGATTATTGTAAGTAAGAAGAATATAGAAGAATAGAATAGAATATAAGAAGAATAGGAAATCCAGTTGTGACATTTTCAGTGCATCTTTTTTCTGCTTAGATTTTAATATATTTCCTATTCCCAATACACATTTTTTTTCACCTGATACACATTTATTTAAACAATGTTGGTTGTAGTGTAAATTTAGTCAAAGCAAATTTTGTAAAACCTGGAAACATATATGCATTGATGACAAATTAAATGTGTGTTCAAATACTAATATTTTTCACTTAACATTCTTCATCTGAGCTGTGTTTTCCATTGAGCCAGTGCCTAGGGACACAGGTGTGTATGGAAGCAATGCTACAGCAGTTAGCTTAGTTTATTGGTGAACTTTCTATAAGTTGCAAACTAATCTGGTAGATGGAAAATTCTGTGCAATGGAAGAGGCCTTGGTAGATCACTAATGTCACAATTGTGGTTGTCCAATCAAATTCGATATGTGGACCTGTACCAGCTGGAACCCAGTGCTGTCATCCTATAAAATACTCCTCATACTGTTGTTAGTCTGGCCTGTTACCTATACAAGTTGCATTGGCATGGCGAGTGTGGAGAGGGACAGTATGCTAACAGATTTGGGCTTACTCCAGTAGTAGAGATATTTTGAACAGGCCCAAAGTAGAAGACAGTTTAGGATGGATCCCTGTTGTGTTATGGGTAAGAGCTGCTGGTGAGGAGTTTTAATGGATAGTTCCTATAGGGTTGGAGCTGGAGAGAATTTGACCTTCAGAGAAGCAGTGTAGTGAAACCCCAAAGAGATCTGAGAGAATAAGCTGTCCAGATTTGATGCATTTTGTCTGAAGAAGCATTTTTATGTTGTTGATCATACTATACGTCCTTAGTATTTTACTTGGGTTCACTAAATGTTATATATATGAGGTTTGCTTCAAGAATCCCATACATCAAGTAGGTCTGGTAGGTCTCTGTATAAATGTGAGTAGACAAATCTTTCTTCCCCAAGCTGTATATTGGTACTGGAGTATGCTAACCTGGTTCAGATAAGGCCATGTGATAACTCATGTACCTTGTGGTGTTCTCAGTCCCTTTTGCTTATATAGACACAGGAGTCAGCGTGTGTTACAAATAGGCTGAACTGGATGGACTTTTGTTTTGTTTTTTTCAGCCTTATAAAATTTTTTACTATGTTAATGTATGCTGATGTTTTAACTAAATAGGTATTGAAAATGTGGCAAAAGAAAATTGAAATATAACTTTACTTTTAAGGCCTTAGAATCAAAAGTAGCATGGAAGAACTGATTACCAAAGGTTGAAAAAGATTGCTTCCCCTTTACAACACACACTGAGCGGATCATTGAGTTTATCTGAGAACATTGTGGTCTGCTGTTTCCATGAAGATGATGTATGGCTAGTACGTTGGCTCCTCACTGTGCTGACAAAGAGCTGACACACTGCATAAAATACAGGCGTTGCTGTACTGGGTTGAGTTCTACAGTCTGCACAAGCTACTGTTTTGTACAGTAACTTACATTATTCTTTATTTCTAAAACACCAATACACTTTAAAATAGGAATCAATGGACAAATTAATTTGTATTAACTAGAGATGAGAATCAAAGATAATACAGAAGTGTAAAAGTAACCCGGTGGGGAGGCGGGTTTATTCTGTGCTGCTATACATGTTTCCAGCCTACAAACTGTGTTTATAAGTGATGGAAACAGACATACTGTAGCTCTAGGAAAAAAGTGGAAAACAATTATCCCCAATGTCTCTGGTATAATATTTTTTTAGGAAAAGCAATTACCCCCATTGTCTATGGTATGATCTTTTATTCCAACTTCTCTATTTTTATTTATCCACAAAAACATGGATGTCAGACAAAAATCCCTTTGGCTATTGTAAGTGCAACTCTATCATGCTTAGCCATCCGGTACAGTGTCACTCGGTGGGCTAAGAACCACTGGGCAAGATTTCACGTTAGCAGAATTGTCTCTTACAGAAAAGCCTTCAATGTTTTTTTTTTTGTTTGTTTTTTTTTTATTTCTTTGTCCAGAGGAGGTGTTTGGTTTTTGTTTAAAAACTGCATGGCTACATAAGCATGTGCACAAGGTGAACCTGGCACGCCCAAGCATACCCTTAATGTGTGCACATCAGTTCTGCAGAGAAACATGTCTCCCCTGTACCACAGGCTGTTTAGCATACAGATGTCCCGTGTGCAATGCACACTGGTCCTGTAGTTTCCATAGTGGAGCTGCAATGTTTTGCATTTTCTGGCCAGTTAGCACTGTTGTATGGCATGCTATGGGCAGGAGGAGTATGTACTCTGGGAGGCATTTTAATAAAGAGTATTATGTACTTATCAAAAAGTATGTAGTCTGGAGGGGCATATTCATCAAAGAATAGTAGCAGTGGTGTATTGTAGCAAATACTTCATGAATAAGCATATAGTGAAGTGACGTCTTCTTTACATGGATCTGTTTAAAGGAGACAATGCCACTATAACTATGTTTTGTTGGCAGAATAGTAACAGGAACCCTGCCGTCAATACCCCATTGTCACCAAAACTTTATAAATCAGGGGAATACAAAATGGAGGGAAATGAAAATTGACAGCAAAACAGGGTGGAACTCCATTGCAGAATATGACAATGTTTGATGAATATACAAAGTTGGAGAGAAGGCAAATTCATGCATGTAGAGGACAATTCATACTTTCATATTTTTTTTCCCTGAGTCTGTGGCTGAGGATATCTGCTGGAACATGCGTTAGGTAGGGTTACCAGATCAGCATAAAAATAGGTTTAAAAAAATGCATTAAGCAAGGGTGCACTGATGAATTGACCGGTAATTGAAATACAATCAATTTTCAGTCATAAGCTCTGCATTAAGCATATGTCAGTAAGCATTGTATTGGGGAATGTCTATGCTACAGGCCAATTTTACTGCAACTAAGTTGGGTGTGGGGGTAACTAGCTATTTATTACAGTCATTTTATTATATATCAGCCTCTTGGGTATATATTGTTGTCCCAAATCAGTGAACCAAACCCTGTGGTCAAGGCCAGGTTTACATCTGAGGAATCTGTACAAATACCGTGTTGCCCAAAGCCCAGATCATATTATTACATGCACATATACAATGACATAGTGAGATTTAATCAGACGTCCCTAGGCACCAACCTTGTATTTCTAGTGCTAAATCAAGCCCTGTCTGTGGCTCATCCACTGTTGCTAAAGTACAGGTTAAAGAAGAACTAAAGCTACCTCCAAATAAATACCGTACATAATAAAGTAGCCCACTTACCAGTCTCCTAAATTGTTGTATTAAAAAATCCAGATTAGCTCCGTATTGTCTGTAGTGTCCTACACAGCTCTGCAGACTCACAGAAGCCATTATGAATGCAAATCTAGACCTGTGATGTCACTGCTGAATTTTTGGCAGCACTAAAAGTTAACCCGATTGGATATTTAACATTGTTTTCCCTGATTGGATGTAGCACTACTGATAAAATGCAAGTGCTTTAAATTGGCATAGAACAAATGTCCTTTGTGCACAACCAACATCAGATGGAAAAGGATCACCTTAATTAAACTTTATGAATTAGTGTTTGCTCATAAAATAAATAGCACTGTTGTATAGCACTGCTTGTAATATATACATAACACTTGAATATATATTTTATTCCTACTTATCACTTTAGTTCTGCTTTAAAAACCACTATCTCAGAGATGAGAGAAAAATGAAACCTAGCTGGAATGATGCATATAGATATGCCTTATTCAGCTTGGTTGTGATGCACTAGCTGCTTTATCAAACTACAATTTCTATTGGGTGGACACAATCTGTTGACTTGATCAACACAGTGGGGTGTAGCACAGCATAAAGTGTAACTGATTTACTACACGAACCACAAGCTCCAAGCTGGTCCAAGCTAACACATTGAACAGCCTGAAGGTAGAGAAAGAGGAAAAGCTGATATAAGCAGGCTGAGGTTGCATTGTTCTGGCAATGCTGTCTATAGACAGAGACTTGCCAGAGCTCTGCAGATTCATGGAAGGATATAAATTGCTCAAGCAGCATGAGTAAATTACATAATGAGAGCTGCTGAAAGCTCTACAAAGCAACATACGGAGGGAACAAGGTAAAGATACGATCAATACCTGCATCTGACTCTGCTAGTACAATTAAAAAACATGATGGATAATGAGCCCGCAAAGCGTTAACACAAGAATCCACCTCTATAAATAGAAAGTGTGAGGTCATTTCAGTCTTGATGCCATCGTTATCTGTCCTAGTTTTTAAATAGGCCATTTTGTTCCCATTTTCTGCTGCTATCGCTTTTGCACTTCTTCCTTTGGGATTGAAATTTCTCATCAAACTCAGCAGATGATGACTTAAATAATACTCTCTGGAGTGTTGGGTCCTCCACTTTACAGGGGATAAATCCATTACACTTCTATTTCATGTTTCTATGGAGTGCTTTGTCCTTTTGGTTAACACCTTGTGGGACACTGGCATCTACAACCACAAGAGGGTAAGGCTTATAGAATAATTGCATTCTGGGTATTTCCGCCTGGTACAAATTATAGCAAAGAAGTTGTTTATTTTATTATTTCTCTACCAGTTTCCTTTAAAGGTGCAGTTAATTTTTGTCAGAAACTAAGATCTGTGCTATGGGGAAATTTTAGATGTATTTCTTAAAATGTTTATTCCATGCAGGTCTGATTGGTTTGTAACGATTAACAAATATGAGTCTTACTAGCTTCCCATGTGACTATGTGCCCAGGTCCTGATTGAATCAGAGCTATCCATAATAAAACAAGCCTAGGCCAGCATTTTACCTCCTGTGGTGCCCTCTAGCTGTGCTTCTGCATACTGACTAAAGTGGTGCAAGCCAGAAGTCATAAAAAGTTAATATTTTATTTTATTAGCTCCATGAGAATCAGGCCACTGCTAAGAAAATGCAAATCTTCGAGTTCAGGTTTTGATACAGACAGCTCATCCCCACCCCTATTCCACCCTAGCACCATCCAATCATATGCTAGCAAAGCTCCATTTTGTTTTAAGCCTCCTTGTCAATCTCTATGCCACCCCATTCTGCCCTAATCCCTCCCAAAATGCTGTCCCCCATTTGCTCTACAAATCAAGTTATAAAGGTCACTGAACCACCAATATTCCACAGTATGAGCATGAGACTTGGGTTATGTTCCTAGTTGTTTGTAATTCTAGTTTAAACCTACCAATAATCAACTTTGGAATAAAATGACATTATAGCAAAAATAATAAAACATTTCTAACTTTATGCACTGGTTGTTTAAAAAAAAAGGGACTTCACTGGGACTGTTGTAGGATACTGGGATTTGCTTCATATTAGTTTAGACAATGTTTTGTGTGCATAAAGGGATATTTATCTCTCTCATCAGCCTTGTTGTTGTTTTCATGTAATTTAACTTCTGTCTTAGGGAGGAATTTACGATAGTCCGAAGTGAGGTGCGGAGTGTTCGCCTCACTTCGCACTGACTGATATGGCTCGCTGATGTCCTGCAAGCGGACATCAGCGAGCGCATTAAAAGGATTGCAGTCTTGGTGAGACCAAAAGAGTTGCCTCGCTGAGACTGGAATCCCTTTAATGCGCTCGCTGATGCCCGCGTGCAGGACATCAGCGAGTGCATATCAGTCAGTCCGAAGTGAGGCAAACACTCCGCACTTCACTTCGGACTATTGTGAATTCCCCAATTAATCTTTCTTGGTATTCTGCTATCAAGTTTGTTGACCGGAGTTCATTATTTTACAGGGGACCTATTGTCAGATTACATCTTTACATATGCAGTACTATACCATAGTGAGAAGCATTTCTCCGCAGTAGTTGTTTCATGTGACGCAGAATGATTCAGTAGACAGCACTGACACCAGGAAATGTGTATATGACGTGTACTGGCCAGTTTTCTATGAAAAGGTATTACATTTTGAACTTGAGGTACATAACAATAAATAAATAATTTAATTCTAACACCCCCCCAATACACACAAACACTAAATAAATAAATACAAATATAGAGGCCAATTTTACCTTTTGAAATAAGATTTTTCTTTACATTATTTGTTAGCAAAACAATAAAATTGACAAAGATTCAATGCAAAGTCATACAAATGACTGCTTTCTATGACATAGTAGATGTTCATTTTTAGGTACACTTCCGCTTCAAACAAGCTGATGAAATGTAAGAGAGACTACTTCAAAAGAGATAAAATTGCACTTATGCTATCAACAGATCAAATTGGTATGTTACATTTTCATTAAGAACTCTGTGGAATTTGCATAATGTAGTGTGTGCATTCCTGCATACGATTGATATGAAAGACTGCTTATATAAACTTCTGCACTGGGCAGTCTGCATTCTGCACTTAGATTGGTCAACCGTACTCCCAGATATGTTTCAATTTCAGAATCTTTGCACAGTCAGGCATTCAGGTCAAAGCCTGTATTAGATAATCCCGGCTGTAAACAGAAAGTATGCTTGTTCATCTGAGGGAGATTTAATTCAAAGTGACCTGTCCTCCTGCAGGGATGCAAGGATTCTTGTTGAACCTGTCAGACTCCCCAATGTCCTAAGACATTTGTCAGAGTGAGCATGCTGCCCCTACAAGATGAGAATAAATAAAACTGGAATCTTGTGGGGTCAGCAGCTTCCTTCCATAATGTGTCTGGCATTGGAGGTACTTGTTATGAGGAGGTACTGAGATGGACTTTCCATTTGACATTGATTTTCACTAACTGTCGAGTAATAAAATGCTGTGTGTAGTTTGTAATAGCCGTGGGAGTTCTTTGGTGCAGAATGGCACTCATTTACTCTCATTTATACATTTATGGACTCAGCTTTCGCTTCATCCATCATGATCAAATCTTACATTTTCACTCATCAATCCTACAAGTAAATATGCTGCATTGTATAATGATCCAGTGTACCAGTTTACATTATGTTGACATTTTTTCAATAGAAGCTAATATAATACTGTGATGCAACTGCAATGCATGAATGTCCAGACAATCTTTGTTTTCAGAACAATGTAACTGTATAATGGGTAAACTGAACAGGAATTTATTCAGTTGGAAAACAGTGGAGTGTACATTCTGTTCCTGTACATCCCTGTACATTCTGTTGCTATGGGAAAATTCCATATAGCCTAGTGTAGGGTGTTAAGTAGGATATTTAAAAATTGCACTGGGCACTCTAGAATACTTGAACTGTTATAAAATGCTGAACAGAATAAATGGTCCATAAGTGCAGAAAAAGCTTTGACCTTTTTTTGACCATTTTTATCTTTTTACAAATATCTCCCAAGAGTAATTTGTAGATGCCATGTTTGAATCCCCAGCAGTCTAGTGCACGTATGCTCTTGGTTTAGAATTCAAAATTAGGGTGAAATTTACAAGGATGACTTTACATTTTTGAGTTTATTCCCTGTAAATATCAATGGAGGTCAAGTTTAGCGATGTGGGCAACAGCACCCCTCAAATAGATTGCACCCTGGGCTGTCGCCCAACTCGCCTATTGGTAGAACCAGCCCTGATCCTAGTGCAGGATGCTTAAAGACTGGTCTCCCAGCTACAGGATGTTAAGCGTACATTTTGTTTGCTGTAGTGTAGTGCAGGGTTCATTGGGGTGATTGGTGCTGAATGGGATTCCTCATGATGCTAATAGTGAATCCTGTAAAGTCTAGTACAGAGAGTTAAGAGTGAAGTCTGTGTACTTGGGTGATGGCTGAATTTTAATTACTCTGGTGCAGGGTGTGACTGGTGCCCAGTGTGAAATCTGTTCACTGTAGTGCAACATGGAGCAGAATACAATCAGCCTAGCATTGTGAATATATTCCTTCTTCTTAGACCGCAGCTGTCAACTGCAGTGTTTTACTCCTGCTTTTCCCATGTTCCTATAGTACAGCTTAGCAGTTCTTTGGGATCCACAGTTTGCCCATCTCTGAATTGGCACATACTGGTCAAACAATGTTTCAAACTTATTATCACTTGCTTCTGATGTAAGATACCCAGCCTGAGTACTGCCTACCTGCAGTGATTTTACACAGGCAGATTACCTATTGAAACCATAGGCATGAAGCAGGTCAAACACAAGGTAAATAAATAAAAGTAGGAAAACAGAAATATTAATAAATGATGTGTGTATTCTATGACCAGAACATCTTATGATTCATCATAAATAAAAAATGAGCTGTTTCCTTGACTACCTCTTATGCATGATAAGGAATCTTATCTGCACCTTTAAGGGGAAAAAAATCCCAGTGAATCATGAAGTATAAACACAGTGGGCAGCAGCAAGTGGCAGAAACTACACATGCTTCGGGGGCCTGTGATCCCCTGTCTGACAAATTATAGGATTACATTTTATTGCTGGCATTAAAGGATCAGTAATACCAGAAAGAGAAATATTGCCATTTGGCATGGTAATGATTTCTACCAAAAAAATATTACCTTTGATATCCGTATTTAATTGCTTTTGTTTCTTCTCATTGCTTATTGCAGACATATTTGATTTGTTGCATTATCAGACCCCTTGTTATTAAGTGCAATTAATTTCAAAAGCACTTTAGATAACTGAGCTCTGCAAAGTGAAAGTAAAACTCATTTTACTTTAAGGCTGGATTCACACAAGCGTAAATACACTGGTGCATATACGCAGCGCTTCAAAAGAAAACGCACACCGCAAATCTCTATGCTACTTACCTGCAACAGCCACACTAGCGTTAAACGCGAGCGTGCATGATTGCTTCTTGCCGTGTTTTTGACGAGCGTATGGATGTGACGCAAAGAATGTGGCCAGATAGGAGGAGCCATGAACACCAAGGGAGCGTTCACACTGTGTCAGGTAAGTAAAATGCGTCCCAAAGATACGGTGGTCTGAATTGCCGGCATATTTTCAGGACGCACTTTTCTCAAAGCACAGCACATAAATGCACTTGTATGAACCCAGCCTAAAGGAGAGATAAACTTGAGCTCTGACAATGGATGTTTTAGCTTATAATAGGGAATTACAGCAAAACTGTGCTGCTTTGCATGTGTACAGGGGAGTAGGGATAAGGCAAAGAGATCTCATACCAGTCAATAAACAACCACAAAGGCATACCAAACATGTAACAGTCTGTATCATGTTCAGCAGAAGTACTGCACCATTGGCAAGTGTATTTCTTTGCTATAAGCTATAACAGTCTTTGTCAATGTATGACTTTATTTCCCCTTTAAAAAAGTAGTACTGTCTAGAAATTTTGCTGCAGAATTCTTTTTTTAAATGGACATGAAGTATAGAGAAAATTTAAATGCATATGGGCCATTTTCATTTCAGCTATAACAAATATACGTACAGTATATACAGTACAGGTAGTCCTCGACTTATGACGTTGATCCGTTCATACGCGGCGTCGTAAACCAAATTTCGATGTAAGTCGGATCATACGTTCATACAGTATGGTTCGACTTACGTCACAAAACCGTGTAAGTCGGAACAAGGCATGGTTGCATGCAGTTCAACTTATGTCGCAAAACCGTGTAAGTCGGAACAAGGTATGGTTGCACGCAGTTCAACTTACGTCACAAAACCGTGTAAGTCGGAACAAGGCATGGTTGCATGCAGTTCAACTTACTTTGCAAAACCGTGTAAGTCGGAACAAGGCATCGTATAAAGCGTCGTAACCCCGAAACGACATAACTCGAGGCCGTCGTAACCCGAGGACTACCTGTATATATGTGTGTTAGGATAGAGTGGGCCGTGTTAGTCCTCAGGTGCAAAAAATTAGTATTCCAATATTTAGTTATACCTTTTTTATTTGACTAACAGTCAGTTTTGCAAATCTCAATCAATACTGGAAGGGAGGACAGACCTCTTGAAAGCTCGTCTATTTAAAATGACTGTTAGTCCAATAAAAAAGGTAAAAAAATATTGCAATACTCATTTTTTTTTTGCATCCGAGGACTAACACGACCTTTCTATCCTAACTCATATACAGTATATAAATATATATATATATATATATATATATGACATACAGTATCATCTGAACAGTGATGCTGCTCTTGAAATGTAAGCCACATAATCATATTAGCAAAGACCCCGAAGAAGAAGCACATGCACAGCATATGTATTGGGGATTTAAGCCATTTCTTACTATGATACGGGGTATCTCCATTCTTCCTCAGAAATATTATAGTTTTCACTGATGTGGCGATATATTAATTACCCAGTTACAGTATATGAGAGTGCATTCTTTATGCACATGTTCCTTATATTTTTGGCATTACTGCCCCTTTAATGAATTATATTGTAAAAATATTACGGATACAGTGTGATAACCTTCTGTCACTTAGCCTAAAATGCCTCATATCAAACTGATATGAATAATGATGCTTTGTGTGTTGTGTACAGTATTTACAATATGATTGCATTGTGATACAAATGTATACGAGGCTTTTATGGTACTGTATTTACTCAAGCGAGGAACTATTTTATGGTCTTCAGTTGCGATTTTAATGTCCCTTGGAAGTACGATGATGTAGCTATATATTTTAGTAACAAAACTTTTGTATTTTAGTGCTCCTGTATGTTATATATCTAGTGATTCTATTACAATAAAATGCTTTTTGTGTTTGTTTGTATATTGTTCTCTTTGGAGTAAAACTGTACAGCCAAAATAGTATAATCATATTTCCTATTTATGGCATTGTTATGTAAAATTGATTTTATTGATTTTAGGTGTTAAAAGATTAGCGCTGTCTGAGCTGAGATTTCAGACTGTTACTGTACTGTACTGCTAGGAACTGGATCTGTAGTTGATTGGATTATAAGTAAAATTATAGGACAAATAAAATAATACGTGAACTTGCGTATGTGAGGGTGTGAAAGGGTTTGTGCATATGTGAGTGGGTGGGGACTTGTACAATAATGAGTAAGTATCATTGTGGTTAGTTTTGATTGGTTGATTGTAAGAGTGAATTTGTAGACCAGGCTGGGAAATCAAGGTCATTGGTGCAAAACTGCCTCTTGTGTTGTCAATTTGTATTTTTGAAATTAAAGGGTAACTAAACACACATGACTCTAAATGATCCTTAACCATCTACAGGTAGTACTCAGGCATATTAAGGAAAAAATGACTAGTCAAAATAAAGTTTAACATGTTCTGATTTGTTTTTAAGATTACTGTTTGTGGAGGATTTAACATTATTGAATGCATTACATACCATTAAGTTTTATTTGTGTTTAGTACCTCTTTAATTGTAATGCTTTCATCATAATATTACATTGTTTATGGCCACACACAACTGATTACTAAATAGGTCTAGTAGCTAAATACAGCCATATTTATACTAGAACCACTAGATGAATATACCCACTTCGGCCCTATGGCTGGATACAAAGAAATACATGTAAAACTAGTGACTGCATATAGAACCACTAGTGACTGCATATAGAATGCACTTTTCATTGAGGGATATCCCAGTTGCATCTACAACCAGTTGCTAAAGACACATAATAGACAAAAAACAGTGATTATATACAACCATGTGCAGGATACTATAAATGTCTGGAAGCAACCAATTATAAGCTTGAAACAGCAGCTGCATGCAATTAATTATAAATTAGAACCAGTGACTGTGTGCAACCAATTATAGACTAGAACCAGTGATTGTGTTTAACCAATTACAGGCTAGAACTAATGGCTGCATATTATCATTTATAGACTAGAGCCAGTGATTGTGTTTAACCAATTACAGACTAGAACTAATGGCTGCATATTATCAATTATAGACTAGAGCCAGTGATTGTATACTACCATTTATAGACTAGAACTAGTGATTGTATACAACCAGTGGCTGCGTACTACCATTTATAGACTAGAAACAGTAGCTGCTTAGAACAAATTATAGACTACATCTAGTGACTGCATACAACCAATTATAGACTAGAACCAGTGATTACATTCAACCTACTATAGACTGGAACCAGTGGCTGTGTGTAATATGTAATCAGTTCTAGACTAAAACCAGTAACTTTGCACAGCCAATTACATACTAATAACTAGTGACTGCACACAACTAATTATAGACTAGAACCAGCATGTAATTAGTTCTATATTAGAACCAGTGACTGTGTACAGTTATAGACTAGAGTTAGTGGTTACCTACTACAAATTATAGACTTGAACAAGTGGTTGCATGCAAACAGGTACAGACAAGAGCCACTGACTGCATTCAACCTATTATAGACTAGAACCAGTGACTGCATGCAATCAATTATAGACTATAGACTAGAACCAATGACTGCATGTAATCAATTATAGACTATAGACTAGAACCAGTGACTGCATGTAATCAATTATAGACTATAGACTAGAACCAGTGACTGCATGTAATCAATTATAGACTATAGACTAGAACCAGTGACTGCATGTAATCAATTATAGACTATAGACTAGAACCAGTGACTGCATGTAATCAATTATAGACTATAGACTAGAACCAGTGGCTGCATATAATCAATTACAAAATAAAACCAGTGACTGTGTACTACCCATTATAGGTTGGATCATTGACTGTGAACCTCCATTACCAGTTAGATTTACTAGCTGAATAAATCAAATTCTAGTAAGAACTATTGAGGAAAGACGCTTCAGCAGCATCTGAAATTAGTGGCTGGATAAAACCAATTCTGGACTTGAACCAGCAGATGAATGCACTCATCACAACCTCTATATTCAGAAAAGATATCATCTTTGACTAGAACTCAGTCGTTTTTCTCTCTATGTGAACCTTACAAATCACAGCAGTTCTTGTACCTGCTAGGCTGTTATTCCCCCTGGAAGTCTGCAAGAAATGTGTGCAAATAAATCCCTGCTAATGGCACTGGGTAATTGTTACTTTTGGACAGGGAGTGGCTCCATTTGGCAGCTCTCCATTCCTCTGAGACACCAGAGCTGCAAGACCTGATATGTAATTTGCCCATTAGAGATTATACAGTTAGTGTTTGCTGATGGAACACAGAACAAATGTGTCTTAAAAAAGACATCTCAGTCCTTTGTCTCCACTTTATGAGCATTAGCTGAGCAAGGGAAGAGACAGTTAGTTTATTGGAAGAAATCAGCAATTTGTCATTGTTGAGGGATATTCCACAATCTCCCATCATGCTCAATTTTAATTAGACTTGCATCTCGAGATTACTAGTCTGTTCATTCATCAGTATCTCTCATTTTAACTGATGTTGGTGATGTGGCACCTTGCTTCTAATGATGAACGATAGGGGAAAAGCAAATAGATGTGGCTTTATATGTTTGCATAGACCCATGCCCAGTATTGTGGTTTGAGCTATCATAAACAGTGTAAAAATATGTGAAAATGCTATAACTATCCATCATTTAGATGATAGTCTGACAAAGCAGATATGTACACCTTTAAAATACTTTTATAGAATACAAATGGATGTGTTATTTAAATGCTGAATTTGTCATTCAGACTAATGATTCATCCATGCTGACAAACACCATCAGTCATTCCTGACTGCTGTGGATCTTTTAGAAGTGTGAGTACAGTTGTCATGACTACCACCGGACGTTGGATCTTAAATGTGTGAAAGTAAGGCCTTTTTCAGACTACGGAGTTTGTTTTAAGTCCCTGACTCCATTGGTGTTTTGGTCACATACCTAAAAGAAGTTGTATTGCATCAATATTTTTGTGATTTTCATGAGATTACTAGAATGTGCTTTCACTGGAAATGATGTCAAAATGTTTCCGACTAAAAACATTACCATCCGAATGTCATCCAATTTCTTCGCAACTTTATATGGATGAATGAAAAAGGGAGTGTTGGACCAACTATAAGAAGCATGAGTTAGGTTGAGCAATGTTATAGTATATGTTTATATATGAACAATGTAATGCGTTAGCATGTGAGAAGTAGGGTCAACTCACCAGGTTTGAAAGACTTTCATGTCTTCACATTCAAGTGTGGCGAACTAACAGGGCATGGCTAGAAAGGGGGAAACCATAGGACTACATTTTCATAGGTAAAGGTAAATCGCTAGCAGAAGCATTTGGTAATCCAATCACACATCTGCCTGCTTAAATAAATTAAAGTATATGACTGGGGAAGGTCTGATGAACAGTTTAAGGGCAAGATAATATCTACAACTGTGCCCAACTCCTACCCCTTTCATAATTTGTGGGTTGAAAAGTCCACATCATTTTATTAACAGGCTTTAAAACATAACAACATCAACACTGAGATAGTATACAACCCTTTCCTATCCCATAACACACAATAACTGTCTACTTTTCAACCCAGGCAGGTGGCTAAAGAAGGTTTCAGTTGAAATCTAAGCCACATGGCCCTATCAGTCTTAAGACATCAAATAAATTGAACTGGCATCTCATTTGTAAAATTACCCCCAGTTTCCTCTTTCTGACCATTATTTAGCTGATAGCTTTATACCAGTGGTAGAAAACAAAATATGGGTATTAAAGGTACATACTCAAATTTAGTCACTGTTACTGTTACTTGCAATTTTAGGAGCAAAGTTAATCTCACAGAGGGAGCACTGGTGGACAATTATTATACACCCATTTTAGGAAATGCCCCATGGTACTGCTCATCTACCTGAAAAATTAAAAAAACAAGTACCTGTGCACCACATGCACCCAATAATGACATCACAACATGCAACCTGCAAATGCTGTCACATAGAATGAGGCCTAAGATAATTTACCCTCATAGGTTACAAATGTAATTTATTAGGAGACTTTAGTTCTTCTTTTATCTACCACTGACATATGGTTTATATCATGATTTATATCACTATCAGACCCAAGGCCTAAATGTGGCCCCGGAGGTCCCCTGTTGATTTATGGTGCTGAGGATCTAGATTTGGCAGGCACTAAAGCGTTAGATGTGGCAGGCACTAAGACGCTAGGTGTAGCAGGAGCAGTGTATGCCTCTTGAATGTGACAACTAGTAGATTTGCAGAGCATTGAGGGCTGCCACCAAGAGCATTTATGGATTAGCTATTACTGAGGATATTAAAATGCTATGCAGGTAGCACTGAATGCTGAGCCATAGCCTTATTCGTGGCTAAATTCGTGGAGGCTAGAGAAAGCAATTCTGAGGTGGGAGTCATTGGTACAGCAGCACGTTACACTCTTTGGCAGGTAACTGGCAATGAAAGTTAAAGTGTTTTACACTGTGTCAGCAGGATTTTACAGAGAACTAAAATGAATGTTTCAGGGAACCAAAAAATGTATTATTTATGCTGCCTCTAAAGCAGCCATTAGTGTCTGCCTACTATGAAATCAACGCACTTGGGCAAGAGGTTTTTTGGTTTTTTATTTATTTTTAGGACATGGTCAGTGGATGAGGATGGTGTGTGATATGGCGTCCCAGGTTATTTAGCAATATTTACAGCTTTAGGCTAGGTTCACATGAGCGTATTATGCTTTTCGCATAATACAGTAGTGTGGAAAAAAAGACAAATATGCCGAGCATATTTTTTTTATTGTACTTACCAGCGACAATGTGAATGCTCCCTCGGTGTTCACAACACTTCCTGTGTGTCATATTTTGGGCGCATCGTATAGTACATCGGCCAAAATGTGACACACAGCGTTCTGGATCCAGCGAATGCGCATCATGCGCTGGAGTGTCCGGAACTAGGTAAGTGCCATCAGCTTGCATTGAGCCGTATTCTTTTTTTTCACACTAGCGTATGATGCGCTGCACATCATATGCTCGTGTGAACCTAGCCTTATAGTTGCCTTCAAAGGGCAAGTGGCAAAGCCCAATAACTCACTTAACTGTCTTACAGTTATAATTGTGCATTTCAAGGCAACAAAAAAGGCTAATGTGGGTGCTAATGTATATAAGTGGGTGCAGGGAATCTTTACTGGGAGAAGTGAGAAAATGAAAGCAATACTTTTATACTGTGCATTATTTGTAAACCATTAATTTTCAGCGATAAATAGGTATTTCTCAATTTTTTCTTTTAGCCAAGACTTGATAAATACCCCAGACTCAATCTTATCACAAGACAATATGGATTGCAAATCCATATAGTCATTAAGAGTTGTCACTGCCGTTTTTAATTTTAATTAAGGAATTGAACAATAAGATTAATTAGCAGTTACAAAGAGAAAGGGGAAATAATCAAAGTCATTGATTAATCTAACCATCATCTACAAAATAGACTTCAATGTCAACTATGTTATAGTGGCAGAAAATAGACTTTGTTTCATGTTTAAGCACAGCAACATGGCAGCACCCCTGGAAACCCATCCAGGCTTTTGTGAATTAGACTTAAGCTCCGGCTATGGAGCAATAGTTTATAGTCATTCAGTCTAAACCCATTCTCTCATTTTAATGGATGTAGTCTGGGCCACCAACAACTGTGGGGTGAAGGAGGGACTGCTGAACAAGGCCCAGTAAGCCTCCATGGTTAATTGAGCTTGCTGGGTTTTTTTACAGTGGTACCCACTTTACAGACAATGTTACCACTGCTTTTTGTCCCACTACTGTGTGGAACTGTATACTACTTTCATTTGTTAATTCATTAAAGAAGCTGATAAGGAAAATGGCAATGTCAATGAACACAATATATTTTCAATCGGAAAAAAAAAATTATAGTTTTGCAGAATTCACCACCTGCTCATCGTCTTCTTTTTATTATCCCCGCTCTGATTTACTTGTGTATTTCTGTTAGTAATGACATCACAAGCTACCATGAACTGTTACATCATTCTGGGGGAAACCTGTCTTGGGGCTTTATTAACATAAAATAAAGGAAGACATACAATGAACTCTCTAATCCTTTATTATCCTTGCAGCCCTATGAATAATGGAATAGCGAAAGAGAAAGGGAAAAGGGCCACACTAATATTGAGTATCTAAGACAGGATATTTTCATAAAAGAGGAAATTAATCTGGTTCCTTTTTAATGAGTCCATGTAAATATTAAAAGTATTGGATTAGGCACCTCTTTTCTGAATCTAGATTTATTATTTATTTGCAGTTTTATGAATAACAAGAACTGAAACGAGAAACTCTTGTTATGTCTAAGGCATGTGTCTATAAATATATACAACTGAGATGATGCATGGTAGATTAGTTTACAGTTTACATGTAATGCCGAATGATATTTATAGAACAGACATGGTAGAAGTGCTCAAGATCATACAAGTATATTACAAGCACAAAATCATGGAGGTATATTATAGGAGACAACAAATTCAGGTTAGTGTGCTTACCATGTTCAACACTGTTACACCAAGCTGTTGGTAGCAAGTTTCAGTGTGCGGTATGGATGACCATGCTGCCATGGAAAAACTGCTTACCAGTCTAGTGTTCCAGTATGTGAGTAGCTGGTAATGCCATAAAATGCTCAGAGCAGCTGGGGAGCTGTGCCACTGGGTGGATGGTGGAGTGTAGAGGTTATTGTTACAGTTATCTTAAGTGTGTGCCTTTGTTGGCTATGTTACTCAGTCTACCTGCATATTACTTTCTGTATTCTCAATTAGCTGGGCAAGGTAATAGCTTACTGCTGCTGCTGTGGCTTAGAACTTGTTTGATGGAACACAGTGGAGACAGGTCCTGAAAGTTGGCAATCTCATGGCTATACTTGTTTGCTCCATATCTGCAATGCATTGCTGAGGGGAGAGCTGCTGGTGATGGGGTTGATTGTGCTGCTGAGTTAGCAATTGACTGAGAGTGTGCAGCAGCCATTTATACAGTACTTGAATTATTAGCTCGTCATGTGATTTCCTGGAAGTGCTTTTTAATACTTTATGAGAAAATTATAACATGAATTAAATCATAGGATGAGTGTTGTCTTCTCTCACCATATCTTTAAACTATTCAATAGGACACTTTCAGATCACAAATATAAAGAATCTTAAATAATCAACTTAAGTAACTGAGAACAGTTTTTATAGGGTATTTATAAAAATGCTAAATAAAGAGGGAGCAACTGTTGCACACATTCTAGTAGCCTACTTTTGCTAAAAGTAGACCACTTTAAAAGGAAAATTATTTTGTGCAGCAGAATTTATCATATCAATACAGTATCTTTTTGTTATGCTTTGAGACTTATCAATGGATTGGATCTTGTATTAAACAGACTGCTTCTGCAGGAGCATCCAATGACTTTATAATACTTTGTTCTATGCCTATTCACTATAAAGTTTCTTTCTATTTTTTCTGAAAGTTAAATTTTATTTGCAATAAACGTAAATTTACATTACTTTGTATTTTATATTGTAAGCAACACTTTCACATATTTTTACATAATACACATTATTTTCCCCATTCAACTTAGAAATATGGTTACATATGGTCATTATTACTAAACATGGCATGTACTATTTTCTTACTATTTAAGGGGGGAATTCACCAAATTGTGAAGTGAGGTGCGGATCCTTCGCCTCACTTCGCACAGACTGTTATGCATTCGCTGATGTCCTGCACGCGATCATCAGCAAACGCTTTAAAGGGATTCCAGTTTCGGTGATACCACTCGAGTCGCTTCGCCAAGACTGGAATCCCTTTAAAGCGCTCGCTGATGTCCACATGCAGGACATCAGCGAGCGCATAACAGTCTGTGCGAAGTGAGGCGAAGGATCCGCACCTCACTTCGCACTTTGGTGAATTCCCCCCTAAGACTTCAAAGAGCACTTTAGCTAGAAACATGCTGTGAATAAAGGGTTGGCAGGCACTCCACACTTCAAACTTACTTTATTTGCTCCTCTTTTGTGCCTATGTCATTACTGGATGCTACAGAACACCTAGGGAAATTAGCAAGTCAGGAGCAATCATAATTTTCTGATTCATTTTCTTATTATTGACAACCCTATGCTTAAATGACATCTGAAATAAACAGTTACATAATTAGACATAAATACAATTAGGCGAGTGGTTATAAGTACCCTAGTGCCAGTTCTCTGAAAGGTAAGATTTATGGTTGGTTTTAAAAAATATTGTGGGACTGTTAAATGCAGATGATGTAACAAGGAATGGAATTCCAGAGAGATGGGGTAGAAAGAGTGAAGGGTTTAAGACAGGAAAGGATAGTAAATGGTGTACAAAGATGATGTGAGGGAGGGAGGAGATGGATAGGAACTTATGGGCACACAAGTAAAGAGGATGGGGCAGCAGAGTGAAGTGCTTAGAATGTTAAAAGAAGCACATTGTTATTGATTTTTCTTTTAATAGGGGGTAATGAAGTGGACAGGTGTTGTGAATAAGCCACTCCCTTGTGGGGTAAAACAGAGAGAGATTTTCAGGAGTGGACTGACAATCCCTGTATACTGCACAGGAAACAATTCATTGTTTAGATTTCTCTGGTTCATAATCTGTAAAAGAAACTGTAAAGCCTCTTTAGTCAAGCAAGAGTCTATAAATAAGTTGTTAAACCTTGTATAAAAATAGCTGTGACATTAGGAGGTGCAGACTGAGGAAGAAAGGTGTGTGTCAGGAGATGATGAATTGTGTGTATGAGCAAATTACATTTACATCTAATACAAAGTGAATAGATGAGTGTACATTTACATGTTGTCATGTTACAGTCTGTTGGTAAATGCTCAAGCTACCAAATGGTTTGGAGCATTTTAGAGGTAATAGTTCACAATTGCAAGAGAATACCAGGATTAATTCATTATCATCATCAACAATCATTAATGGAATCATGGTTGATTCCATTAAAAAGTTCATAAGTGGTTTGGATGCTTTCCTTCAAGTGTAAGAACATTACAAGTTATGGGTACTGGATAACTGGAGGTGGAATCTTGATCCAGGGAATTATTCTGATCCTTCAGTGTAAGAACATTACAAGTTATGGGTACTAGATAACTGGAGGTGGGATCTTGATCCAGGGAATTATTCTGATCATTCAGTGTAAGAACATTACAAGTTATGGGTACTAGATACCTGGAGGTGGGATCTTGATCCAGGGAATTATTCTGATCCTTCAGTGTAAGAACATTATAAGTTATGGGTAATAGATAAGTGAAGGTGGGATCAGGAAATTATTCTGATTGCCATATCTGGAGTTGGGAAGGATTTTTTTCCCTAATATGAGGATAATTGGTTCTTGTCTCATGGGTTTTTTGCCTTCCTCTGGTTCAACATTACAGAAAAATAGGCTGAACTGGATGGACTTGTGTCTTTTTTCAGCCTTATAAAGTATGTTACTATGTCACAATATTATAACAACCTAAGAAACCAAGTGTGATCTCTGAGGCATAGAACTATAAAAATGTTTTGGGCTTCTTTCCTTGAGCAGTTAGCATTTCTTTGAAGAGTTTACTCTCAAGATTTATATGTACCATAGAGAATATAGCTGTCACTGGGTTCATGGGGGAAGTGTCCATAGCTACCTCCCAACTGCAGGAAATAGTTAATATGCTATAAAATTACTGTGTTGGCACCCAGTGCAAATATTTCCACTGGGGCTCATATCAGTTTATATAGGCCATTGGGCCACTGAGTACTTTAGAGGTGTGTTTAACATGGTAGGAAATTCCCACTTACAAAGGCCACAGTTCCATCAGATTGATTCAGACCAACAGGTTTCAGGAGATGGTCATGCCTAGTGTACCACGTGGGAGTTATCCACTTATGAATGCACCAGTGCGAGGTCCTGAAAGCATCTATAGATGAAATTATATAATGTCCAGCCCAGCAGATTACTTTCTGAGCAGATGTGAGGTCAGGATGCCCCAATTCTGTACCATGTACTGTATTAAAAAAAAAATACCTTCAACAGCTCTTTAGAAAGACAGGTTTTAAGTTGGAGTCATATACAGAACAATGGTTCTCGAAATGTTATTAATTAGGCAGGGCAGTTGAATAACACAAAGTTAGGTAGAGCAACTGAACAGCACAAACTAATACTGAGGTGGATTAAATCCGATGGCTGCTATCCACTAGTCCATACTGGATTCAGGTAGGGTTCTCTGTGTTAGTTTGGGTACAGCTGCAAGGGGAAAGTACTTTTTAGTGGCAACCACAATGGGATGAAGATCCAATGTCATTCACCATCAGATACCCCAGCATGAATATTTTTCTTGTGTATCTGTTCCTAGCCCCACTGTGTGTCTGCTGTGCACACTGTAACTTAAAGCCATGTACAGGAAGTGTGTTATGGCCTGCTGGGTACAGGATGGAATGAATAGGCGCACTTATTATTGTTTATGTGGTAACTGTTACTATATATAAAATTGCATATATTATAACACATATAATAACTAAAATATTATTAGTCAAATACGTATTAATAGCATTCTGAAAAAAACAACTTTTATTTTAACCTAAGTTATAGTTTCTTCTTAACATTTTTTACTTACATAAACATGGAGAAACATTAACCCAGGGCAAAATTTTTGTAACATTTCAAAGCAAGCTGTTTTTAAGCAAATGATGTATGTGATTATAGCTTTTAAAAACATATAATGGTTTAGGAGGTAAGAGCAATAAAACCTACAATTACAGAAATACCCAATGAAAAGAAAGTCACTCTATGAGGCATAACTCGTAAAGTGTATGTCACAGAGACACAACAACGAGCTCATGTAAAATTATATAGCGAGCCCAGAAAAACCACAAGGCATCTTGTCAATGGTTTATTGTTCCTTTACCACTCCTTCTTTAGGAAAATATGAACATATATTTCTATTCTTTAATCAGGATTTTCATACCCTAAATTCATATAGAATTTCCCTGAACTGCAGATACACATGGAACAAACCTTACTGAAGCATCTGACAAACAGCTACACTAAGGTATCTATTCACAAACTGTGGTGGAAAGCTGCATTGGGGTTGTAATACCTAGCAACCAATCAGAAAGCTGTTTTGACCAATCAGTTTAAAACAGTCTAAATAATTTAGAAAGTGAACTAATGGTTCCTTGGCCTAGTGGTGATCCTCCAGATCTGACCTCGTGCTCTCTCTAAAATCCAATCTTCTGTTCTTCCACTGTGATTCTCTTCACTTCTTGCTTCCTCTGATGTGAGCAAGGGCAGAACCAGCACTAGGTCAGAAATCTGCTTCTGGCCCAATTTCCCTTTAGTGAATTTGAAGAGGAAGCAAGAAATGAAGAGGATCAGGGAACTGAAGTGAAAGAACAGGAGATCAGCATTTACAGAGAGTGGGAAGTAGCACTAGATTGCAGTCAGTAACTATTTACCTCCCACTCTCTCTAGAAACCCCACCCCTAATTCATTCATTATAAACAGAAGTGCTTTTGTATTTATAATAATAATAATCAGTTTGATATGATTAATTGAGATTTAGTGGGTTATTCACTAAAGTCCAAATTGTTGCGTATAGGTGTGAATTCGCCAGATAAAGACAGCCGTAATAGGCTGCTACTGTCGCAGTCGATATGAGAATATTGTCGTAGCTGCGACTTTATTATGGGAAAATTGCCCCAATCTTAACTTTAAGAAGTTGTTGCGACTTTACAATGGGGAAATTGTCACGGATTTGCTATGGGAATCCGCTGTTTGAGAATTCGACAGTCGAATTTGCACCTTAGTGAATAACACACTTATCGTCTGGAATTTTATGTTCCAAATGCTGGAGATTTTCCTTTAAAGGGTATGAAAACTTTGGACAAAGCTTTATTTATATCTGACATGTATACATATAGAAAGCCAAATCAAACATTCAAATGTAAAAACGATTTTGGGATCAGTAGTACTTGCCTCTTTTTTAAACAGCCCTGCTGCCCCTCCCATTCTGTGTACAGGCTCTTGCTGTATACTGCTGATAAACCCCACCCCCGACTGACATCACTCACTATAGAGAGAAGTTCTTGTGGGGAAAATGCCTCCTCCTCTCCTTATCTAAAAAGCCTGTTTATAACCCTGAGCATGCGCAAATAAGATTTGTTGATGGAAGGTGGTGATGGTGCTAAAGGTGATGTTGGGATATATACATGAGGGTGTACTAAATAAATAAGGGGGTATTGACTTGATATTGCGCCAGTAAAATGCCTAGCAGCAAACTGCTTAGTGGAGCATTACCCTAAACATATATCTTTGTTTTATAATATATTTTCTTTTACATCTGTGCCCTCAACCACTAAGAATCATTTTGTCGTTTCGAATTAGATGTGTGTAAAAATTGTTTTCAGTGTTTTGAAACAAATGACACCCATGGATAATTCAATGCAAATCTCTTCAAAATAAATTAGGGTGAAATAGCACTCCTTTAAGCAGGGGACCCATTCCTGGTAATACAGAAACTGTAAATCTGTTTACAGAGCTGAAGATTTTATTGCATCCCTTGTAAATTTCTAATTAAGGGTAGATGAGTATAAAACCTGCATTTGTGTTTGCAACGCATTAAAAAATTTTTTTTTTTAACCAGTCTCTGCTGACTTGAGTAGTTCCAGGTGATTGAAGAAATGTGCATGAAGTACCACTTCATAAAAAATGTAGCGGAGAAGAGGTGGGAAATTATAGTCTTGTGAGTCTGACAACTATAGAGAGAAAAAAATCAATGTAGGCCCCGTTGAAGGAAACATTTGTTGCATATCTTAAGTCAAATGAATGTCAAGATCCAAGACAGCGTGGATTTACT
>WMED01000173.1:0-38772 GCA_019650415.1 Pipa parva
GGGTCATTGTCCTGCTGGAAGACCCATGACCTTTGAGGGAGACCCAGCTTTCTCACACTGAGCACTACATAATGCTTCAAAATTTGTTGGTAGTCTTCAGACTTCATAATGCCATGCACACGGTCAAGCAGTCCAATCATATAAAGCAGTGGTTTAGTTGAGAATCTTAAAAGAGCCTAAGCTTAGGGGTGTTTTACTGCATCTCCCAGCTGCTACCTAAAGGAATCATTCCGATCCAGATATCAAGACCAGTCACTTCCCCTGTCTTGCAATGCCAGTAGCCACATGCGCAGAAGGGCTCTAACAATTGCAGCAATGCTTCTGTGCATGTGCACAATAATATGAGCATTTTTGTGAATGCGTTCATTAGGGATGTATTAGAATAGTGACGCATAATAAAGGGTGTACACATTCACTGTAACAGAGAGAAACTTCCAAGCAAACTATGTTGTGTTTTTTATATCACTGGAAAATCTACCACATTTAAGCAGATTTAACATATTTAGAAAAGAAAAGATAAATAATGTTCTTACCATTCTGAAGCAAACACCTGTAAAACAAAAACAGAATGTATTTATCACTTTGGCCCAAATATGCTCCTTTATATATATCTGTATCTCCTACAGTTTACAAGTGGATGAATCAGGTTGACAATGATACAAGCAGAGCAGGAATCACTTACATAAATGTTCCATAATCAAGTGTGAATCTTAGAAAATGCAATGAGTCGTGCATTACACCTTGGCACAATCAAGGTCTGTCCCTAGAACTTAGATGTTTTTAATGAAATTTTAAGGTCTTGAATCTACAGTAAATTCTCACAGTCGCATAAATTCAAATTACCCATATTCCTCACTGATTAAAAGCTCTAGAACTTTGCCTTGTTCTAACAGATACGTTGTAACAGCAGTGTCATTGTTAAACACAGGTTAGTGTTCCATAAGGCTAGAAATAATAAATAGGCAAATTGTTCCATGCCCATTATTGCAAATAATAACTGGGTACTTATGTTCTAAAAGCTTATTGCATATAGGGGTGAGTTCAATTCCTCGAGAATACTCATGTACTGTATAACTGCTAAGTACACAGAGAGTTGTCCAAAAAATAAATATGCGCTACATTGTAGTGCTCTGAAATCACAGTTGGCCACTGTATTTACTATATGCAGACAAGAAAGACACATTTGCAAGTCTGGAGAATCAGAAATTACTGGTGTTTTATTCTACATCAAAGTTTTGCCATTTAATATCTTAAGCCACAGCCCACAACTGCTGACAACCCTACAGTATTCTCCAAGCTAGCTCTCTTTAGAGCATGGGTGACCCACTTACAGTTTTGGGGAATAGCTGAAAAAGGAAGGTAAGGTACATGATCCTGATGTAAGGAGAGGATTAAATGTAGGTGCTCTTATTGACCTATCCTAATATACTAATAATCTTCCTATGTGAAGGAGGATTTGAAAATGTTTCTTGCTTCTTTAGAAAGAAGAAGGAAGAGGTGCAAGCTTATATTTTAACCCATGCATTATAAAGGGAGAGGGAAAGCATGTCATGTGTTTATTCTAAGACAGGAGCCTTAGGTCTAGGCCATTAAATTAGAGCGGTGTAACTGCCCCCAGACAGACAAGCAGCATAGCACCCACCATGGAACAAAGTGGAACTAGGTTCCAGGAGGATCTGGACTGATGCTCATTGATCCAGTGCAGGATTAGCTGCCACATTAGTGTTAATCAATCTGGCAATCTACCTATTGTGCCATGTAATAGGAGCATCTTCGCAACTTCTCTGTTAAAGATATATCCATTGCATGCAATTAATCACATCTAACAGCTGGATATTGACTTCTGTTGTACTGCCAGAGGCAAGGTTGAAAAACAACCTGCAGTCATTCAAAATGTTCTTTACTGATTTTACGGTGTCTCAGTGAGGTTCTAAAGGTTATTGACTAAAGTGAAAATTCGACTGTCAAAGTGAATTCTCATCACTTTGGGTGGCTCCCCCCTGATTCTCTACTTCTTTTTGACTAAACAGCAGATTCCCATAGTAAAGTCGCGACCGTGACAATATTAAAGTCACAACCGTGACAATATTCCCATAATAAAGTCGCGGCTGGGACAATACTCCCATAATGAAATCGTGACAGTAATCATCTTTTGTGTAGTGTGCGACCGTCGTTATCTGGCAAATACACACTTTTATGTGACAATTCGCACTGTAGTCAATAACCCTCTTAATGAAGTTTGTAAAAAAATCCAATATTGTATTTGTTCTGGATGTGATACATATTGGCTCATATTTTTAATTAGGTAATATGGCAGGATTTGGAGCTGCACTGTCAGATTTTGTAAATTAACCTGTATCCGAACCATACATACTTAATATTTATATTCTTCATAAAATATGTATTTTATGAATGTTCACCTAGGGCATTGATTTTCAACCGGGGTTCCGCGGAAACCAAGGGTTCCGTGAGGACAACCCAGGGGTTCCCTGACACTCTGCATGCAGATAGGCAGATTAGCCGGGATATGTTCCCGATCACTATCAGACAATACCAACGTCAGCGATCGGCACTGTATCCTGGCTAACAGTGATCTGACAGTGATCAGAGTAGGGGTTCTGCCAGTAGAGTAGTGATCAGAGTAGGGGTTCCGCCAGTAGAGTAGTGATCAGAGTAGGGGTTCCTCCAGAAATCTGATGACACCAAAGGGTTCCCCTGGAGAGAAAAGGTTGAAAAACACTGACCTAGGGCAAGGGTCGGCAAAGTTGTTTTTGGGAGGGAGCCATTTCACTCCCTCCTCCAGCGGCGACAACTATCTTGTGAACAGCCGGAGTAGGGAGGCGTGCCATCTCCCGACCACATGACCACCGACAATCACCGGCCAATCAAAAGAGCCGTCGGTGGTCATGGGCGGGGCTTCGACGTGGCTTCGGCAGTGCACTCCGAGCCACAACAAGGCAGCTAAAGAGCCGCAAGTAGCTCAGGAGCTGCACTTTGCCGACCACTGACCTAGAGTAACCTAAAGCACCTATATGAATGCTGTATAAAGCATAAAGGGTTAGCAAAAGAAGTACCCCATTGTGAATTGGCACTGATTGCAGTGCTCTATATCCCCATCGGCACAAGGAAAGCGTTTCAAATAACATAGAACAGGCTGGCTAACATAAAATGACCATTTTCAATTATTGTTGCATTACCAAAATTGTTAGCCAGTAACACACACTCTGGGATTGGAGCTAACCTGATGTGGATAGAAAAGGCACCCAGTAAACTGGGTATTACAGCTGATCTATTGAAGGAGCAGTTAAATTACAAAAAAATTACATAGCAGTTATTCATATGTACTGGTTTGTGTTTGTTTTCCTCCTTGCAGATAAAAGCCATTTTTCCCTGTTAATTAAACAAACATGCACTCTGTACATTGCTTTTCATGAAACTTCAAATAATACACATTTATAAGGTGCCCCAGAAGTGCCAATTTATAAATAGATAGCTGAACCCAGCAAAGAGAAAACACAAAAATTAAGACAATTCAGATATTTAAAATCAAAGATAACATTTTTAAAAGCTGCACAGGAATAAAGGTCATATTAATCCAAATGGCAATTGGCTTTTAGCACCTTCAATTCCTACATATACTGTAACTTGAATTCTAAAGAAAATATTAACACAAGTCATTTAAGATTGTAAGCTCTATGGGGCAGGGACCTCCAATCTCTTGTGTCAATTACAACCCAGCACTTAAAGTGTGATATCTCTGTGATATTTTACCTGTGCTGTGTAATGCACTTTTCCCTTGTCTGTATTATATTTGTGTATATATATATATATATATATATATATATATATATATATATACTGTATACATATACATAACGGTTATAAAAGGACAGAAACACCAAAAATAAAAATGACTTAAATACATTTATAGTTACTGTAATATTTATAAATTGTGTCTAAATTGATTCTAATGATTCTACAGTATCATCAAAAATAATGGGACTGGGTGAGGTCTGTTTAACAACATGGCTGCTATCAATAAAGATGAAAACAGGCAGAAATCCTTAGGATTCATAAATTCAACTTTAAAGGTAACTTTAAGAAAAAGTGTTGAATTTAAATAACTGCCATGACAATTCAAATTGGATTTTTTTTTTTTGTGCCACTGTTAGTTCCATAAAAGAGTTGGCAGGTATCAGTGCAAAGCTTTGAATCTATCTTTAGATAGTGGCATTTCTTGTCCTTATTTGCGCAGCATGCAGGGAGGGATTGCAGCTAAGCAGTTAGTCTTTTGTGTACACATTAACAAATGCCACCTACCCTGAACACGACCAAAAACTTCATAATCAACTGATTTCAGTTTGCTAGCGGCCTTCGCTAGATTAGACATTGTCAGGTAAGTAAAAATCAACACCAGACTAACAACTGCACGCATTGAAACCTCTAACAAGCTGCACAAGCACTAGCTCATCTTACAGCTGTCACGCTGCAGGCAAACACCAACCAGAGATCAGGAAGGCTGCACCCTTCACAAAAGCAGCCCTTGGAATCTTGGGAAATTTAACCCCCGCAGAGCCAAAGAAAATCTGCTATGGGCACAGACAGGCAATATCAGCTAAAGACATGCAGTAAATTCAAAATCACAGTACTTATTCCGAATGAGAGAAATACTATTTATATAGCAGAAAACATGTGAACACCTTGTATTTAAGCAGAAGAACCCTCCGAATGTCATCTGGCAGCAAAGGGCAATATTACCGTGTTTCCCTGAAAACAAGACACTGTCTTATATTCATTTTTGCTCCTAAAGACGCATTAGGTCTTATTTTCAGGATATGTCTTATTTTTGGGACACGGTACTGGTACAGTATTCTTGTAATTTACTGCAGCTAGGTCTTTATTTTCAGGGGAGGCCTTATATTTATAAGCTTGGAAAAAATTGCATTAGATCTTATTTTCGGGGGATGTCTTATTTTTGGTGAAACAGGGTATTATGTATAAAGTACAGTAAAAGTCTGATTAAATAATAAGGTATTAGCATTTCTACCTAAAACCAAAATGGGAACACTTTAACCCTTGCTTAGTGTTAGACTGGCCTTCCATAGCTATACCTTGGAACCCTTTAGTGTTTGACCCAAAGACCCTGAGGGGCATTTTGCCACAATTAAGCAATTATTTTCCACAGTTTGTTGACCGTATTTATGGACCACTTCAAGCCACAAATGCAATAACAATTTAATTATTCAATCATGTGAAAATTCACCAAGGCTTACTGGACTTAATGTGCATGTTTTACTTTGGCATATGTAAGTGACAAAATGGGATTCTTACAGCAGTTTTTTGTAAATATTCAGGTGACATTTCAATCAAAAGGCTCAGAAAATGTGGCAACCAAATGCCAATATGAGCTAGCAATTGTCTGTCATTAAAATGAATGTAAAAACAGGTATTGTAATTTATGCAACTATTCTCTGGCGACAACACATTTAACAAAAGCCCATTTCAGCAAAAATATAATTTACTTTTACTACCCCAGTTTGGAAAGTAGATGCTTTTTTGTGTAAATATGAAATACACAAATTCCAAAATAAGTAATTGTAGAAGGAGCAGGGAAGTATGCAGCAGCAGGGAGGTACACAGCAGCAAGGAGGTACGCAGCAGCAGGGAGGTACATAGCAGCAGGGAGGTATGCAACAGCAGGGAGGTACACAAGGAGGTAGGTACACAGCTCTTCAGCCGCCTTGTTGTGGCTCTGAGCGCATCTCCCTTGCCCCACCCATGACCTCCGACAGTTCTTCTGATAGGACGTCAGCAGGTCATGTGATCAGAAGTGTGCGCACCTTCCCCTTCCTCCATAAAACAACTTCCCTATTGTAGAATGGAGTGAAATGGCTCCCTCCTGTGCAAAGTTTGCCGACCCCTAACCTAGACTAATAGGGTCTCATCTCTTCCCTCCCTGAAAGAGGAACTGACTTAATTCTGCATTGCATTCTGGGAGCAATCTCTCTTCCTTAATAAACTATACATAATACTGAAACACTAGATTAACAGTGACATCTGCTGGCTGGAGTTAACAGCTGCAAGCTTTCCTATAGAAACAGATTGCATGACATACAACTGCAGACATTTCCAATATAACACTTATAATACCCTTCACAGGATAAGAATACTATGGAAATTCATTAACAGGGGCAAACTTTAGAGAGGCCTAGTAATCTACAGTATAGCAACCTAACAGAAGTGGAATTTTATTATCCTTGCTTCCTTATACAGAGAATGCTGATTTCTGATTGGTTTCTACGGGCTACTAGTCCTCTGTCGGTGAAATCCCCTGTATGTGTTATAGAAATGAGTGTAAGACCTGGTATGTATGCTTTTAAATGTGTTTTTCATTAGGCACCACTGTAAACACACTTTCTTTTGTTATACTTGATGCAGTTGAACAATTTCTCCCAATTAGGGAAAAAATGAAGCAAAAGGAAAATTGGTGGAAAAGAACTTAATGGCCAAAATTGGGAAAATTAAAGCAAGTTCTACAGTGAAAAAATGAACTCTAATGATAAGGGATAAATTTGAAAGGTATTGTACACTGTTTGGTATAAATAGTATATCTATGAATGAACTGTATGTTCTATCACACTTGCATCCACTAGAGGGAGCTGTTTGTTCATTTATTTCAAGTGTCTGCCAGACTGCACAGAAAGTCTTTGCAAAGTTCCTTAGGTAAGGTAGGTGGATGCGCTGTTGTACTTGAAACAATATTGTTTCAAGTACAACAGCGCATCCACCAACCTTACCTAAGGAACTTTGCAAATCCATTTTCCTGAAGCTTGTTGGCAGACTTCTTCTGTGGATCAGACGCAGGACTTGATACACACCTTTGCATTATCTTTTTAATAGAGAACAAGAACTAAGTGGTATTAACCTTGTAATACTTTATTTTGCAATATTTTACTCTTATCATTGTTTTATTGTTTTTAGTTTAAGGCGCTTTACCTTTGTTGGAGGGAGCAATTCATTGCTCCTTTCATTAGTATATCTGCACAGAAAGTCTTATGTGTTGCACAAAATTAATTTACTCCAACTCTGTGCCATTTAAAGCAGCCAGTTGTTGTTTGTCTTTGTATTCCAGACTGTTTTCTTCTGCTGAGTGCTTATACTGACATGAGGTAGATGCGCACCAGTGTACAGTACATCGGTAACAAGGTCTGCAGGATTAGCTGCCAGGGGTTCTAATACCCATGCCAATGGGCAAGGACATATTGGCCTAGGGCGCCAATAGGGCCAGAACCGGCACTGCCTGCATGTTCATGTGTAACATACCAGGAGCAATATAAAACTGGACCTAGTGAATCAGGGAGTTCAGTGTCAGCGGTGGCACCCTGATGGCTCCAGTAATTATGCGTGGTAGTTAATAATAAAAATAGTAGAAATAAAGTAATAAAGCATATATCTCTACATGTTCTCACTGATGACACCCATGAATAGAAATGACGACTCCAGACTCAGATGGTTAACTGGAATCATTCCAAAACTTTACTCGAAATTTCCATATTTCCAGAAAAATGCAAAATCCACACAATGAGCAATAAACAGGAGAGGACTTTCTCTTGATAATTCAAAAATTTGACATAGCTCCATATGCCTAGTATTCAATATTAAACAGCATTCCCATGGGTAATATTCCTTTCATATAAAATCTTAGGCCATAAGCCTGACACCTCAGAGAGGTGTTCACTAGCTGTACTCCCCCATGGCTCCCCTGCTATTTCCTGAGAACTATACCTTATATAACAGGGGTGACAGCGCCGAAGTGCCGACGCTGGTGAGTGACGTCATCATGCCAGCGCCGGGGAAGGAGTGCACCGCGTCAAGGGAGGAGAACTCCCCTGCTCGTGTGCGCTTCTTCAGTGCCGGCCACGGATCCGGTCTGAAAACTGTCAGATCAGGTCCGTGGCTTGTACTGAGAGCAGGGTTTGGGCGATGGCTCGCGCGCCATAGGTTCTCCATCCCTGTCTTATATAACCTTTGTGCATGTCACCTCCCACCAGGAACTGTATGAGTCATGTATTTTACACAAACAGGATCCAAATATCAGGTTACCATAAATGTTACTACTGGCCACTAGATGGGCAATGTACAATTAGACAATGGGACTACAGAAAAATTAAGTTTACCCCAAATTTACAGAAATTTAGGAGGATACACCCCTGTACACTACACAAGCCATGGCAAAATGAATACAAAGCATGATAAATACAAGATGTCATAAAGAAATATAGAATTTTGTGGCAAAAAATGACAATTGGTTAGTCTAGTCTGGCCAACAGAATGATTTCTTGTTGTCCTTGTAGCTATACCATGCGTGTTTTATTTCTGTGTATTTGTCTCACACAGACACCTATTGAATAGGCAGGATGGTTTTGCTCCCACATGGACATTCAATTTCTATTTCAGGAAGAAATTCTACAGACTTTTTTTTCCACTTGTGGACACTCAATTGCTTACTACTTATTTTGGACTTTAAATTCTATGTAACATGGGCTATTGTGGTCATATTGTTATGTACAGGAGTGTACATTACCTAAATTGTATATTATGTCAAAATGACTATATCATCAATCTGCAGATCTTTAGTAAAATTCCCTTTTGGTTCTCATAGAGCAGGGGTTGGCAACCTATGGCTCTTTTGATGTCCATATCTGGCTCTTTTACTGAATTGAGCGGTACAAGCAATGCTCGTTACAGTGTGCTGATACACTGCTTGCCGCTGACGTCACCGCAAGTCCGGATTGCTAGCCAATCCAGAGCCGCATATGACGTCACCAGCTCCGGATTCAAAAGGGATGAGGGAGCCGCACGTATATGGCTTCCTCAGCCCAAAAGGTTGCTGACCCCTGTCATAGAGTAAAATAATTTCTTATCCTTGAGCGCCCTCTAGTGAACAAACTGAATATTTAAATGATAAAATCTAATACAGTGGTACCTCGGTTTTCAAACGACTTGGATTTCAAACAAATTGGTTTTCAACCACGAAATTCGAGAAAATTTTGTCTTGGAATCTGAACAAATATTTGGAACTCAAACAGAGTAGATGAGCAGAATGGCATTCGCAGCATCAATACAAGTCAATCTGCGATTGGATTTCTTATGGGATAAATTGTTTTGGTTCTCAACCAAATTTGGTTCTCAACCGCACTTCCAGAACGAATTGTGGTTGAGAACCAAGGTGTCACTGTAATTCTGATTGTGTAAAATATATTAGTACAGCCCCAAGGCAGGGAGTAAATTTCATAGAGGATATATACTGTATATAGCAAGTGTTCCAGGAAATATGGGCTGGTTCATGGGTGATCGGTAACCAGTAAAGATGTTACCATGTGAGGGATTTATGAGTTGCACCCAGAGAGGTGCTGAGCCTTAGGGAATATAACTGCTTTACCCTTTTTGAGAATTACTCCTGGTGATTGTGATAAAGACCCTGAGAGGATATTGGATGTATACGGATTGGATTTATAAATATTTGGATGTACCTGTACTGAAGTGGATTACAAATCGTTTTGGATGTATTGTGACCTGTTTCATGTTTAAAGTAAAGTTACTAATTCTTCAATTCACTGTCTCCTGGACTCTCATTTGGGAACTGTAAATGATTCATCTATATAAAGCTGGATCAAGGTAAAAAGGGGCACACTCCTACACCTCCACAACATTAGTGGGAATTCATTACACCTTTTATTTTTATCTTATTTTAATTTATTTCACTCTATTCTGGCCTGTAACAGAACAGTAACACCACAGCCTGGGTTGGACATTACAATATTACTCTGTTTAATTGATGGGAGGAGCTTAGAATCCCAAACCTTAATAATGTCTTCATACTCTTTGACTTGGTAACCTGATGAAGTGAAGTGCTAACTTCCCATAATGCTGTTCTGATATCCCCCTGATACAGGGCTTAATTTCTACTAGGAAATCACTTGGTTGTTCTACCAAAACACATGACCATGTCATGTGACCCAAAAGATGATTCCAACTGGACCACCAACCTGATGTGGCCCTGCTAAAAATCAACCCTGCCTTAAAGGTGAACTATAGTGGTAAACCATACTTACCTGATTGATCTAGCAGCAGTCCATGAAGTGATCAGTCTGGGCATGTGCAGTCAGTTTCAGTGAAACTTGGGGGGCGGGTCTATGTGAGGGACCGACATCACTTACATAGACCCAGAAGTGAGCAGAGCAGTGATGTATTCACGTAACGATCCTGGGCGTTGTGTACTGCTGCTAGATCAATCAGGTAAGTATGGTTAACCTCTATCATTCCCTTTTAATATATTTCAATGTATCAGATATAAATTTACATATACAAATTAACATGATTCTGTCAAATATAAGTACAAATTAAAGAGAGATCCAATGCTGACTAATATCCAGGTAGCTTTATCTATAACAAAACAAAAACCAGTTTCTTGGCTAAGTTTTATCAGTGAGACTGTTTGAATGCAGAGAAATAATATGAAATTAATATAGGTGTAATGCGGTTAATCTCATACCTACCCATAATTCTTGTTGGTGCTGTTTTTGTGGGTTTTCCCTTAGGCAGTTATAAGGTGTAGAATTTGACCTATCTGACCTTTCATGTGCACAAAGCTAAAACCAGGCATGTTAAACTGGGCTTCTCAGCAGAAGCAGACCTACTTACATCATCTCTTCCTGAGTGTCATGCTGGGCAGAACTGCACCAATAAACCTAGCAGTGAGACCTTTCTAAACCACAAGAAAGGAACCGGGACTTTAGTAAAAGGACCTATTATAAGCCTTCAAGTATACCGTAAGTAAAACAGCCAATTGCTCAACTGCATGACAAGGAGGAAACCATGTGTATGCACATCTGACAAAGGGGGCTACCCAGGAAATGTGTATCCCATCATCTGCAATAAATAGGGTTTCCCCCTTTTCATGCAGTTGAGCGATACCCAGTGTTACTTACACTTTCCTAAATGTTGTCATATTTTACACAGGTATACAGACCTGGGAAAAACATGCTTTGTCAATTATTAGGGGATTCATTTTACATTGAACATTCCTTTGTAATAGATCCCAATAAATGGTGTCAAATGACAAAATCAGCCTTGCATCAACAGTATCAAAGTTCATACATGGTAGCACAAGGACTAATTATATGTATATTATATAAATACTTCTTACTTAATTAACCATTACACAGTGTCATTAATGAGGCGATGTGTAATTGTAGAGTGCAGTACATTGGGTGTAAACTGAGGAGAATAAGGGAGTGCATCTCAGAACAGTTAATACTGTATGACTCATGGCTATTGGCAACAAAAAGGGATCTTCTGTTATAGAGAAAGGTATTTCAGGTTGATTTTCCCTTTGTTCCTGTTAGTAGAAGAAAATCAGTGTAAATATAAGATGTATGTTACAATGTTAAATGTGTCCTTACAAGGGCTGCTTTACTTTGCAAGGGGTGTTTGTGCTTACTTATATAGGTCCTGCTATCCCTGGGGCTTACTGAGTGAAGATCTTAACCTCCCCCACCCAGAAATCCTGGTGCCCCTTGAATGCCATTACAGTCTGCTTCAGTGGTGCATATGTACATTAGTATCAAAGTAATGCTATCTCTGCAGGTTCCTGCACCAGTGCAGTCAAGGAAGAGTAACAGTTGAAACCCAGTGATGGTCTTCCTCTTAACTTCCAAGATTGGCAGGACCCTTAAAGGCAAGCAAAAACACCCCTTTTAGAGTAAAACAGCCCTTGTAAAGGTTATACTTTAATTCCCCTTTAACCAGCTTGAGAAGCATCCAGTTTTGTGACCCCTGGAGAAGATGATTCTTGCTTTAATCACTCTATTCCAGCTGTCTCTCACTGCCTCTTGCTTCTTTCTGGTGAATGCTACTGTCTTGCTTATTCCCGCATTCCTGCAATCTCTCTTTTAACTCTTCTGTGCACTTCTGTCATTTGTCCATTCCAGTCATCTATTCCCTCTCTTTATTTCACCTGATCCAGTTATATATATCTCTCTGCCCTTTCTCCAGTTTATCAGGGGGTTATTGATTAAAGTGAGAATTTGACTGCCAAAGTGAATTCTCATCACTTTGGGTGACTACACCCTGATTCTCTACTTCTTATTGACTAAACAGCGTATTCCCATTGTGAAGTCACAACCGTAACAATATTCCCATAATGAAATTGTGTCCATGACATTAGCCATCTATTGGGTAGTGTGTGACTGTTGTTAGCTGGAGAATTCACACCTTTACGCAACAATTCAGACTTTAGTCAATAACCCCCTTTGTCTTTCTGCAGTCTCTACATTGCAGCTGTGCTCTTTCAGTGTCTTCTCTCTTTTCTGTTTGTGTATATCTGTTCTTTCTCTAGCTCAGTAATTTAATTGGACATTTCAGCCTAATAAAACTGAACAATGCACAGAATAAATAATGAATAAATATGCCACTGACGTATATGCTAAGTTATATTCAGGCGGGCACATGTCAATTGAGCTATTGCACAAATAGCAACAGCAGTAGCTGTGTAAGAGAGTTAATTGAGTGATACCTTGGCCACTGGGTATCCTAAATGATTTGGTACTGTGCATTGTAACTGATGGACCACATTGGCATTAAACTAGGCTACTAGCAAAGCACAGTATAGCTAATGGACAAATAAATTCAGCTGTTAAAGGGGCACTATAGTGCTAATAATAACTAAACTCCTTTATACTAAGCAAATTGCTGACACAAATAGTTAAAAAAAATGTAGGGAAGAAATAATACTTGCCATCTGCTTTCCTTAATTAGTTTTCCTCAGAGCTGACATTTTCCTCCCCGCCCCCTCCCCCTCACCTTTGTCTCTTTACAAGTCAGGCAACGCAAGAAGAAAAAGCTGCCTGACTGCTATTAGTTAAGCAGTGTGCTGACATTTTGGCACCCTAAAATAAGTTGGCATGCAGGAGATTACAGAGGGAAAGCTGATTTGTGCACATTTGCTAAGTAGTAATTAGGGCAAAAATGTCCGAGGGAGCGTACCTTTTCATGGAAAGTTGGCCAGTACACATCACACATTTACTAGTGCAAGAGTTTATCAGTTCTGCCTACTCAATCATTCTGCTTCACATGAAACATTTACTGGGGAGAAACACTTCTCACTAAGGTATAGCACTGCATATCAAAAGATATAATCTGAATATTGTTCCCCTTTAAGTATTTAAATTAAATGCTAGGCAAATGTGCAATAGGCATTACTTAATGTGGAAGAAGGCAACATAACTAGGAGTGCAATGCATAGATCCAGTGGGGTAATTGCTCTGTTATTTTATTTTCATTCTGGTCACTGTTAGTGTATTATGCATTGTTTGACTGGTAGTCTAGAGATACCCCCTGTTTCACAAATTTGAACTGGTGTTGTCACCCATAGCAAATAACCATACACTATTTAAAGAAAATTGTTGATTGGTATGTTTGTACAGTACCCCATTAAAAATACTGGGAGCTATGAAATATTACTGAACAAGAAGGAAACCCTGTGTCCTATGTGGTCAGATGAACTTTGCTGAAATGCCAAGTCCAAACTGTAAGGTTTCTTTTGTCAAAAAAGTTTGTGAAATTGTTCATTATGAGCATAGAAGACATAATTGCCAAACAATCAACTACATTTTGCCAAATTTGAAATAATTTAAAAGCGTATTCTACCTAAAATTCATCCTCTCCAATTATAGTTATATTACACTCCCCCAACAGATGTAAAAGTTTGTATGCATAATTACAGGAAAACACAAGCAACAATAAAATGTATAATATCCTGGCTTACTTTATGTGTACAGAGACATATGGGGTATCATACCAACCAATGCAAATACAATCCAAGTTCTTATACAGCCAATCAGAAGTTGACGTTCATTATTTTAGCTCCCTATACCAGTGGATGTTACCTGCTGATTGGCTGATGTGCATTACTAGACCTCAGTAAATGATTGCCCCTGTTGATACAATACCCTGTTAGATTAAGATGAGAAACTTAGAATAACATTGCATCTGGATAGCTTTCTATCCATCTTTATTCACCTATAAGTAACTTCTCAGTAGCAATGTGTATTTATTAAAAAAAAAAGAAAAAGAACAGGAAAACTAATTCTAGATTTTTATTTTTATAAATAAAAAAAATATGTATTTACACACATGGTTTATACAAATATACAAATTATACATAAGTGGCAATGAGATGAGGTATTAATGGAGAGTCTTCTAAGAGTTATATCTGCAGGGCCAGCCCTAGGTAAAATGTCAGCTAGTTATACAGGGCAATCTCACCACTTAGATAAACAGCATACAAATGTATACAGTATATTATCTTCTCTTTCAGCATAGTTACAGTCTATCGTAAGTCAAGTATTGGGTGCTACAAGCAGGTAGAAAAGCAAGTTAGGTAGTGGTTGCACAGGTCAAGCACCCAAAAAGCCAGCCCTTGGGTGGGAATTGTTAGAATGTTTCTTTCTTCGCACCTTTTAGTAATAAAGTTCACGATCTACCCAACCTGCAAAATACAGCACACATGATGTTATCATATATCTGTACAGCAATATAGAAAGCATACAGCTATACTATACAACATTACTAAATAAATGTGTAACTGGGCACAACATAAGACTATGTGGGGGTTATTCTCTAAAGTCTGAATTTGATTGTCAAATTCTTAAACAGTGGATTCCCGTAGCAAATCCACGACTGCGACAATTCTCCCATTGTAAAGTCGCAACTGCGACAATTTTAAAGTTGCGCCTGCGACAATATTTCCATAGTAATGTTGCGACAATATTCTCATCATAAAGACGCAACTGCAACAGTAGCAGCCTATTGCAACTGTCTTTAGCTGGTAAATTCACACCTTTATGGAACAATTTGGACTTTAGAGAATAACCCCCCTCTTTCAGTGGTAGGTACAGTCTTTCACGTGACAAAATGTAAATAGGACTGCACACACTATTCATCCGTCATCTGGTATACTAGACAACGTTTCAGACAGACACACCTCCCTTCATCAGGAATAGTTTATCATTCCATTATGTTTGCATTGCTGCATCATAATTACAGTATATATCCAATTCCACATAAATACACATCATAGCTCTGGCTGATTTATATTAGCTCAGTGTAAAGAGAAATCTCTAACACATAAGTAATGGAGAATTCACAATCAAATGTGCACTAAAGTACTTTGTGCAGTAAGGTGGATCTAATAGAAAATAATACTTCTGTCAATGTGTCTGAAGAGGAGTAAATGCTTGGCTTATAGAGACCCACCCTCTATAATTGTACTATTAATAGTTATTAAGAAACACTTTAATACTCTGTTATATTACTCTAGGACACGTACAACTAACGGTGATAACTTTATTTTAGAGTGACTTACTTCCAGGAAATGTCCTCAGGAGTAATTTTCTGATTTCATCGTAGACTAAAATGAGGACAGTATACTCAATGCTCACAAACCAGTACTGGATTCTGCAATGAGACAAATGAGAGAAAAATGAAGCTAGGATTGTAGTAGACCAAATTTAGGAGAGAATATTATCTGTTAAGTAAATCAACCATTTTATAATATCAATAAATTAAATGCTTATGATTAAGGCAATCATTAAAATACACCTGTCACCTCGAAACACTAATACCACTACCACTAATACCAATTTAGGTTGTACTTTAGCCATGCCGTCCTGACACTCGGGAAAGAAAAGGCAGGACGACAGGGAAGATGACAGAGAGAAATGCTGTTTAAAGGTACATTTTTAAAAACACATACATATTTACAAAAATATTTATTTCATTAGTACAACCTAAATTAGTATTAGTTTTGAAGTGACAGGTGTACGTTAAACAGTATTTAAAGGTGCATGAATTTTAACAGAAAAAACAAGATGTAGTAGTATAGTATTTTATATATATATACTATATATATATATATATATATATATAGTGGAAAGATAGTTTGAAGAAGTTCATCTGTACATTGACCTTAACACTCACCGAATAGGCATAAAGTGAAGAGCTTCATCCATTCCAGGACAATAGCAAAGGAAAACGCCAATAATCACTTGTGATAAGAGTCCAATGAAAATGACCTTATTTCTGATAAAAAAGAGAATGTGCAATTTAGTATAAAAATTATTTAATAGAATATTTCATATAAGTTATGATGCGATCATTGCTTTATATTCTACACACCATTTCATCGTACTTAGGGGGTTATTTTCTAAAGTACTAATTGTCGCGTAAAGGTGTGAATTCGCCAGCTAAAGACAGTCGAAACAGACTGCTACTGTCACAGTCACATCTTTATAATGACAACATTGTCGCAGTTGTGACTTTACTATTGAAATATTGTCATAGCCAAAACATTAAGGGGGTTATTCAGGAAGCTCCGAAGTGAGGCGTGTAGTGTTCGCCTCACTTCGGAGCTTCCTGAATAACCCCCTAAAAATGATCACAGTCGTGACTTTACAGTGGGAGAATTGTTGCAGTTGCGGATTTGCTATGGGAATCCGCTGTTTGAGAATTCAAAGTCGAATTCAGTCGAATTCAGACTTTAGAGAATAACCCCCCTTAGGGTTTAATGTGATTCATTAATTCCTTATGTGACTACATGAGATTTTCATGCAGAACATCTTTACACCACTATATATTAATGTAACACATATATATTGTGTATTGTTTGCATGTGACTGAATCCGACTACAAATGACTGATGCCTCACTCACATGAGACAACTTCACTGATACTGATAGATGGCATGAAGCGTACTTGAACCTTGTTTGTACTTGTTTGTGTGCCATTACTAATTACAGTGGCAACAGTAAGACAGAAATAAGGAACAAAAGGTCTTTGTGAATCCTAAAAAGTGAGCCTTTCTTCTCAGTATAATATGCCTTGGTAAAAAAAAACTCCTTCAGTAGGCAGGAATTTGCTCATGACAGAAGCAGAGAGGAGATCCTGAAGGCCTTGTTAAGGAGACTAGAGAGGAACTATATCAGGCTGAGTTCATAACTTAAGACAGATGGGGGTTATTCTCTAAATTGTTACGTAAAGGTGTGAATTTATCCATTTATTTATGCATTGAGATGCAAGAATAGTGTTAAATTGTCTCCACTCTTTAAAAACTCTTCCCTGTAAGCTATCCTGGATACTATCCTGGAGTGATGGAACTGGTTCAAACAATATGTAGTTTCAGGCACATGGCATGCACATATAATTATTACCTGAAGAAATTGCGTGATAAGATGGTGTTCCTCCTTGTTTTTCTAATCAATGTGTTCATCATCTGGCAGACAACAATACTGATAAAGAAGGCAGCGTAACAATACCACTCTTGACGTAAACGTTGTGTGAATGTCTGTAAATAAATAGCAAACAATTGTATTTATTAGTATGGCTAGGTCTGGGATGTATTCATTTGGCTGTTTAGGTACTTCTCGCTCCATTAGGCCTCTATTTAAAATGATGATAGCTTACCCATTCCTGTCCATAGCTGTCTTCTAACTCCTGAATAGTTTTGTCCTCCCATGGTGCTCTAAGTCCAATAAGGGTCGCTGGGAGAAAACCCTGTTGAGCCATTACCGTGAAATAATTCACAAACCCAGCATATGATTCCATAGCAGCTAAAAGAAAAATTAGAGAGTTACACAGGTGTCTAATTTTCTTATGGAAAATGATATGAATATTGCCAAGAGAATATCCTGAAAGAACTAGATTTTTCAAATGTATTGGGTTGGGATATGGCAGGTATAGCACTAGAGTAACTAAAACTGGAGCAACCAACACTGGAGTATCTAACAATGGAGCAACTAACACTGGAGTAACTAAAATTGGAGGAACCAACACTGGAGTATCTAACAATGGAGTAACTAACACTGCAGCAACTAACACTGGAGTAACTAACACTGGAGCAACTAACACTGGAGCAACTAACACTGGAGTATATAACACTGGAGTAACTAAAACTGGAGCAACTAACACTGGAGTATCTAACAATGGAGTAACTAACACAGGAGTCTGTTTTTAAGGCAACAGTTTTACAGTAAAAAGGAATACATAAAAAGTGTTCTCTTTCAAAATATGGCAATTCATACTGAACGTACAAATATTTCTGTTGACAGCAGCAAAAAAAAAAAAAATCTGTGTTGTGAACTCACCTATGTGAAAATAAGAGTATGAAAGTAACTGCTGGTTCACCAGACGATCTTTACGAGGGTTGCGTGGTTTTCTCGTCATAATGTCATTCTCTGCCTTCTCATATGCTAAAGCTATAGATGGAATCTGGGAGAGGAAGAAAAGGGGAACAGCTGAATAAAATTGTTTGTCAGTTTATCCAAAAGTGTGTAGTGTATTCAGTGCATAATTATTCATTTTATATTATTTAAAGTATCTATGACAGATGTTTTTTTTTATTGTTCCACCTAATAAATACTGTAGATTATACAAATATCTTAAATTATATTTCTTTATCAATGCATCCTACTTTCTATGTTCCATATCATCACTACTTACAATGTCAGTTCCCAGTTCGATGAAGAGGATGGTGATGGTACCCAGAGGCAGCGGACAACTGATGATGACATAGACCATGAAAGGGATCATTTCTGGGATGTTCTTGGTCACCGTATATGAAATTGATTTCTTTAGATTGTCAAATATCAGCCGACCTATACAGAGAGGATTATTAGTAAATGATGTTTTCATATACATTATTTAAAGAACATTCACACCCAAAAGCGCAGTATTCATTAGAAGTAAAGTTATGTTAAGGGTTTTGTACATGTTCTAGGAGTGGACATTTTTCTGGAAACCTCTCCTTCCATTCTGAACTTGGAATAATGTGGTCTTATTTCATAAATAAAAAATTATTCTCTCACCCTCTTCTACGCCTGTGACAATTGAAGCAAAGTTATCATCAAGCAGAATCATATCGGCGGAATGTTTAGCGGCATCCGAGCCAGCTATTCCCATGGCAACACCAATATCGGCTTTCTTTAAAGCAGGTGAATCATTCACACCATCCCCAGTGACAGCAACAATGGCCCCCTGTAATAATAAGAAAAGTAAAGCTTGTTCATTACTATTAAAATTCAAAATATGTATTACAAATAATCTCCTATCCTTCTTTTTATCGCTATCTCTCAATCTCTGTTTCACTTACCAGTCTCTGACACCCCTCTACAATTAGGAGCTTCTGTTGAGGTGATGTTCTTGCAAACACAATTTCTGGGTGGTTTCTCAAAATGTCATCTAGTTCATTTGATGTCATGTCAATGATCTCCCCTCCGTTAACCACAGCGGCTTTGGCATCTCTGTTGGAAACAAATTATCCCATTATTTATTATTATTATAGTACTACTATTTTACTCAGTGCTTTACAGAGATTCATAATTCACTTCAGTCCCTTACAATCTACTTTCCCTATTTTGTCACACACACATATTTTTGGATTGTGGGAAGAAACCTATGCAAGTGTGAGGAGAACATACAAACTCCATGCAGATGAAGTCCAGGGTGGAAATGAATCCAGGACCTCAGCGCTGCAAGACAGCAGTGCTAATCGCTGAGCCACCGCACTGCCCAAGTTATGTTTTAAATTAAGTTTAGTTATTAATTCAATTAAAAATTCAGTTAAATTAAGTTAAAAACTAAGTTTTTTTAAATGTTCTCATAACTGTTTTTTTGTAGATAATCTACTGAAATGATGCAAGATCAGTGGGAGACAAATAATTGAGGAAAAGTGCAGAAGACAATGATTAGAAAGGGTATGAATTAAAACATTCTCTAACCTTGGATTAACACTTTCAACAGGGATGCCTAGTCTTTCAGCAATATCTTCAACTGTTTCACTGTCACTTGAGAAGATGCCCACACTGCGTGCAATAGCTTTTGCTGTGATTGGGTGATCTCCAGTCACCATGATCACCTGAAAAAAATTCATAAACCATAAATCCAACTAACTAAAACTTGGTGACTAATATAAATGTATGTCCATGTAAATCACTCGCTTTCTTTACTTTTATTTTCTACTGCATTTGGATTATATTTAATTCTTTGAGAAAGCATTCTATTGTCACTTTAAGTGACTTCTCAACAATTATTTCTGTATACTTAAAGGTTATGTAAATAACACACATTTGTCACCTATATCCACTAAATTCTTTCATTTAATAAAACTGTAAAAAAAAAAAAAAGTTGCAGTCATTTACCTTGATGCCAGAACTTCGGCACTTCATGACAGCATCTGGTACACTGGATCGAGGAGGATCAATCATGGAGATAAGGCCCACAAAACACAAACCAGTAATTGGGAAATTCAAATTGTCTGTGTCAAAGGGGTAACCAGGTCCATAGACTGAAGAGGGAAGTATGAGCTGACAAAACCCTGTAAAATGATACAAAGCTAGTTTCATGACATTGTTTTGGAAATAGAGAGGTCACTAGAAAGATGGAAAGAATGATAAAAAAGATGATGTAATTAATGTGATAGAATTTTTAGTAGAAAACTTTAATGGTTCAAACCTAAAACTCTTTCTCCAAGACCACCCAGAGTCATATATGCATGCTGAAAGTTCTCTTTCATTTCGTCATCCAGAGGCCATTCCTGCCCCGCTATCATGATTGTTTCACATCTCTGCAGTATTCTCTCTGGCGCGCCTTTCATTACCAACAGGTAGCCTTTCACTGATGGGTCTTCTGGGATGTGTATAGACAACTAAGGAATTGGAAAGAACCACAGCTTTTATTGGAAGTAGGTGAACAGTATTTGAATATTATATGGAGAACATATATATAAAATATTAAAGAAAAACAACTGTTATTGTTATGGAGTGTGGAAAAGAAGAAGGATAATCAAAAGCCATCCAATACCTGATATTTGTTGCTTGAATTGAATGGAATCTCTGCGACCTTGGTATTTCTTCCTCTGATTTCTACTACTTTCCCCAGGATTTGTTCAGTGAACTTTAACAATGCTGCTTCTGAGGCATCTCCATTCACTTGTCTCTAAATAGAGAAATCAACAGCCAATTAAATCCTAGCTCAATGAAATTTAAAAACAACGAAATGGAGATAAAGATCTGTTTTATATATATACCTTGTTGATGGGCAGCTCCTCTGCGCTGTCAATGAACTCTGCACGATTACACAGAGTGGCAATTCTCGCCAGTGCTTGCCAGGTAGGAGAGCTCTGGTCAAATATTTCACCTGGAGAAGAAAGATTCAGTGTCAACTACCAATTTATGATTGTGCTAGTGTTAGCATTAAAAATCCAACCATTTTGCTTAAAACTGTAAAATTGCAAATAGCATGGTTATAAGATTAATGTATTAGATTTTAGGGAAACAATGGAGATTTTGCAATTAAAGCTGTGAGTAAATAGATTAGGAAGAAGCAGCATGATGAATGGTAGATTAAACCATAGACTATTACCATGATACAAACAACAACAGTGACATGTTTCAGGCAGCAGCCCTTTAACAAACTGCAATATATTGTACCGGGATGGGAGTACTGGAATTAGTAGTGCTAAATATACAACTAAAAAATACTCACCTCAGGATCAACACTATCTATTACATTTTGGATTTTACTATTAATTTGAGGTTCTTACCAGTCTGATCTTCAGAGGTATCTGCATTGTGGATGACATTGTCAAACCACATGTGGGCCACAGTCATACGGTTCTGTGTCAGGGTGCCGGTCTTGTCAGAGCATATGACAGACGTTGATCCAAGAGTTTCCACAGCTTCTAGATTTTTAACCAGGCAGTTCTTCTTGGCCATACGCTTTGCAGTAAGTGAAAGGCAGACCTACAATATAAACATAAACTGCACTTAGTGAAGGAAAAGAAATTTCCTGTGAGACATATTATGGTGTGCAAGGCTATCCCTCTTTGTATAGTATCTCTGCTACCTTTTAATCTATCTATCTATCTATCTATCTATCTATCTATCTATCTATCTATCTATCTGAGTTTAGACAGAAGATGGTTAACATAGTAGTATATTGTAAGACTGTACTGTATGACAACAATGCTAACCACTGTATAAGTGATATGTGTTATACCATGGGCTATGTTATATTTATCATTTCACATATACTATTCTTCTATGTTGTCCCATTCATTATTTTGATTTGGAATGACATGCTATTAGAATATTTATAAGTGTGGCTTTACTTACTGTGACAGTAGCCAAAAGTCCCTCGGGCACATATGCCACCACAATACCAATGCAAAAAATGATGGCATTCAGTGCACTGTAACCCATGGAAATGGAGATGATAAAAAATAAAATGCCAACTCCTACAGCAAGACCGCTAATCATTTGTACAAAATGTTCAATTTCCAATGCAATTGGTGTCTTCTGATCACCGACTTGTGAAGCGAGAGATGCAATACGTCCAATCACTGTCCGATCACCAGTGTTGATCACAATGCCCTTTGCTGTTCCTGTAGGTAAAGGAAAAGTTGTCACTTAATATGTTGCATTAGGTTTGTCTCTTATTCTTATTATTGTAGCCCAGTGACAGCAGCAATACGTTGCATGTGCAAACTTACCCTCCAAGCAGGTGGTAGAATAGAATGCCAAATTCTTGGTTTCCAGTGGATTTTCATCGGTGCAATCAACACCACGTGCCTGTGGTTCTGACTCACCTGTTAGGGATGAGTTATCAACCTGAAATGATAAGAATTACCATTGATATCTACATTATAACAGTGCTCCATGTCACCCTGCACTGCCTGGGTTCAAAAATTTCTATAACTAAACTTTACTGCAATGGGTTATCTTTTTTAATATACTTTTGTGAGTTTTTTCTTTCCTACTCACCTTGCAGCCATGACATTCCAAAATTCTTAAGTCAGCTGGAATTTTGTCTCCTCCTTTCACGGAGACAATATCTCCAACCACCAGCTTCTCTGCAATGATCTCTATGCGTTTCCCATCTCGAATAATTAAAGCTTGCTAAACAGAAAATAAGTCAGTGAGCAATGTGATTTAATTGATTGTATTTGATGTTATTCATTTTGTGCTCATTTAAAGATTTTTGGCTCACCTGAGGCACCATATTCTTGAAACCAGCCATAATGTTTGTGCTTTTTGCTTCCTGATAATATGCAAACAGTGCAGTCATCACCACCACAGCAATTAGGATGATTGCCAACCAGAGCTGGGGGATAAAAGATCAATAGTTTTATAGTGAATTGAACAGAAGTGCTGACATTTTGTGCAAAAAAAAAGACAGTATCTGACTAGAATTGAATTATATATGGGATATTTTTTACATGAAGTTATAAATTGCATTTCATATTTCTTTTGTGATTTCTATTATACACAATTATGGGTTTTAGGCAACATTGTGAAAATAATAGTAAGGATAAAGAAAGTTAAGATATTTACTCAAATCAATCAAATGAATGTAGAATGTCATTTTAAATCTTACATTGTCCTTTGAAACAGTGGGATCCTGTGCAACTTGAAGACCATATGCAATGAAGCACAATATAGCTCCAATCCAGAAAACAATAGAAAAGCCACCAGCCATAAGCTTCAAAAATTTCACAATTTCTGGTGTTCCCTTTGGAGGAGTCAGCTTGTTAAGGCCATCCCGAGCAAGAATATTGTTTACAGTGTCCTCAGTCAGTCCCTAAAATAAAATAAAAAATCACTTATTTAAAACTTTTTGTCAAAACAGTATAAAAGTTTGCCTGGCACCTGGTAATATTATAAAATACTTAATAAAATAAATACTTAAAATATTGAAGCATCAGCATATATTGAAGGTTGTTGTATAGGCAGGGCATGAAGACCTTTTAATATCTAGCAGAGAGTGCCAGAAAATTACATGTTCAATGCCATGGGATAAATATGACAATAGGAATCTAAATAATTAATAAGGCTTAGTTCTTATTTTGCTGTTTTGTTTTTAAATTGGCAAATATACTTACTATTAGTGGTAATTCTCTGCTGACATCAAACACCAACCATTGCTCTGCCTCCTGGTCTGCACCACTGGTGTAGGCATGCACAGAACTGATGTTAGGATCCAACAAGAAGTAACAGTGGTGAAAAGCTGACATCAGCAGAGGTGAAATTTCATGGAGGGTCCAACAGCAGGACTGCCAGTCAGTTATATTTGCTCATTTAAAAGCAAAACAGCCTTTATTAAGGCCAAAATTAAGTTTTAATTCAAGGAGTTGGGGAAATAAACAATGTATCTGACTATGAAACTCTCATATAAGTAACAGAGACAACAAAATCCTTAAGTAACTGGGTTCCTCAATAGAACTTTACCGTGTTTATATCCACTGAATATTTCTTTTCCAGTTCTGTAATGGACAGTGTGTGATCGACCTGGAAGACAAGAACAGCAGTCTGTTATACTATGTGATTATTTACAATTCCTCTTAGTGCTGCTAAATTCACACATAGATGTCTCGCCGCATTTTTTTCTTGATGGGACACATTACAGGGTACATGGTAGTACGCTACAGGTATTCCTATGGTTTTTTTCTTTCGTTTTTAACCTTACAAATTGCCTTTCATTCTTGAAACTTACAATTTCAAGTTCCTTTTTGAGTGTGTCTACTTTTTGGTCTGCGCCTTTTCCTTTTCTCCTAAACAGCTTTCTTTTCTTGTCTTTCTGTGGCTTGATGTCGTCCATTGGCACGGAGTATATTTCAGGGGGTTTCTGCAGATGACGTAAGGAAAGAAAATGTTATTAATAAAAATTGACAATCACTTTTAGAGCCATATCTGAAAAAGTGCATAGTACTGTATCTATAACAATAGCAGGAGTGCAATAAACAGAAACACAATATGCGGGATCTCAGAACAATAGCAGGAGTGTGATAAACGGAAACACAATGTGGGATCACTGGGCATTAGAATTAGAAGTAGCTAATGATATGCAGGAACACCCAGTATTGGTAAACTATGTTATGTATAGTCGGCTTCTTTACCTCTCCTGTTAGGAACAAGGAGTTGATTGGTTTGTCAGTATATTGCATGAACACCAGTGAAAGCTCACTGAAACTACTGTATTTACAGAATACTTTGTACACAACACCTTCAGTTGTATTAACAAATACACATACAACAAACTGAATCTTTGGTGACACTACAATCAGATTCAGTGCACTATCCTACTTCATAGACAGGCACACATTAATGATATACTACAAATAAGCACTAATATTTATAGATACCATTTTATATAATAAAAAGGTTATCAAATACCATAGAGGATTACACTACAATTCAGCTCTACAGACAACAGGAAACTGATATGTAATTATTTTCCAATACTGTAAAGGTCTAAAGGCACGCAAGCTGTGATTTACAAAAGCACAGTGACCCTCTAGACAGGTGTACACTGATATATAATTGTCCCCAGATGGATGAAGATGACATTTTATTAAAGGGATACCAGAATCTTCCATTTTAATAAATAATTAACACCCTCATGGTTTTGCACTTCTGTTTTCTGCAGATATGCAGTCACTGGGTGATAGTAATCAAATGTTTTTTTTGCTGATTTTTTGGATAACATCTTTTTATTCTAAAAATATGCATAAAAACAGCATTTTAAAATAGGCAATACCTGCCTTAGGCGATAAAAAAAAAACTATTATTGCAGAAACAATAGAAGATGAACAGTGGACATTATTTATGTGAAATGACCGAAAACTATACAAACTGGGAAACAAAAAAAGAAAGAAAATTTAAAATAAATGTTGCAGAATGAAAGGGGGGAATAGACAAAATAAAGGGGGGTAACGTAGCACCACTGTATGTAATCGTGCAATGATCATTATATTCATAGTTTGTTTTACCATATTTACTAAGTTAATACAATGAAATTGCGTACACTTTTTCAAACTAGATAGAACTAAAATGCTGAATAAAAGCAGTTTGGTTAAAAAGACAACACATTTTTACTTTAATAAATTTCACCAACTTGGACAAATATTCTGTCTTTTCACATTTCTTATTTCAGTCACTGTGCTAATAAGCTCCCTAGACTTCACTGATGAAAACAATGGTTAGCTATGGCTCTATATATTTATATGATATAGATGGGTTCTGTTAGATTGGTATTGTCATTCATACATTGGTATTGTCATTCAGCTCCTCATCAATACTAATTGCTTTAATATGACTGCTTGATTAGCACTGGTATGCACTTTCACTTTACATTACTTTATTTATAATATTATGGTTCTTGCACTTTACTCTATTTACTTAGTCTTTGTAGTAATATTGCCTATTCTTAATGTCATTTATGTTGGAGAGAAGAGTAAAGTAATTTCAATCCTTGTATGTCCTTATGTACATATGTAGAATTGACAAATAAATACTATCTATCTATCTATCTATCTATCTATCTATCTATCTATCTATCTATCTATCTGTATGTATCTATCTATCTGTATCTATCTATCAATCATCTATCTATCTATCTATCTATCTATCTATCTATCTATCTATATGCTTCACCTGAATCGTAAAACAAATCACAACAGATATGTTTGAATAAAAGAAGCCGGCAAATCCTCGCATCTATTGCAAGCACAAAAATGACTAGAGCTTTTATGAGAATTATAGCAAACCAAGGATATCAGCTGTAATCTGTTTACTGATCAGCATGTATTGTTTTAAGACAGATGAAGGCATATTAATGCAGTAAAATAAATTCATGGAAATTAGAGACAGTTATATAATGAAATAAAACAAACATTAAACCAACACAACAAAAATTCTAATTTATAAAAGACTAAAAAATAAAGTCTGTAAGTTGCCCTTACTTCTGAAGACATTCTTGTTGGTGTTGAGTCCAGTCCAAACTGTGTTCCCAAACTGAGAGTAGTAGGAGAGTCTCTGTAGCTCTACAAAGTCCTTACAGAGGATAGAAACCTGACCAGTTTCTCCTTAGAGAAGGATGCTTTGACTATGAGGACCAAATTAGAGTATATATACAGTTTATCCCTCCCTAAATCCTGCCCACACCCTCAGGTGATGAATTCTCTGTATCCTTGATCTAGGTAGATCAGGATTGTACCAGATACTGCAATATATTTTGCATCCAGTTCTACTACTCTAACAGACAATGAGAGAGTTTTTTTTTTCTCTTTCCCAGAATTAGATGCAAGGACTCACAGACTTGAGGAGGTGCAAATCACACTCAAATTTAACTTTATTCAAAGCTACTCATATTTTATTTATAAGCATATTGCACAATTCATATAGCCCTGCATTTTTTCTTAAAAGGGGAAAGGAGGATATATCTTATATGTTTTTAATAATATAGTCTTGAGAAACACTGTAATGTTTAAAAGTGAACTACTTATTGTTGTAGAAAAAAGTTATAGCCACTTTGAGCTTCATTGACCAAAGTCTGAATAGTCGTGTAGAGATGTGAATTCATATCTATTCTCCACTTCTCCGTGTTCGCTTATTGAGCAAAGTTTGTGAAGTGGCAAATACATGACCAATTCATGCCGTGAACTTACGTAGCTCTTCTAATCATTTTGCGTGCGTGTGCACAAACACAGGTACTTATACTATTGACTAAGTAGTGGAGTGGTGCAAAGGTGTGAATGCAACTAGGTGTATTGCTCCGAATTCACCTGTTCCACTTTGCCACTTCAGACTGGCGAACTGTCGGGCTGATGGCAGGGTTCCGGTGTTGCTTAAGGTGACTATTCATTCAAAAGTGACAATGGCGACTGCGACTGACAACATGAACTAGGGGCACAGTGACATAGAAATAGATAAAATATTAACAGAATACAATTCTACTTTTATCCGACTGACTATGCCAAACTTTGCATGTGACAGCTTTCGCCATTGTCCGTATTGGAGTGTATTCTCCATTTAGTCAATAGGGAAAAGTGAATTTGCGATTATTTTGGTGATGTAACTCCAATTGTAGAGAAGGGAATTCGACATTCGACAGGTAAATTTGCACTTTAGCCAATGAGACTCTTATTCTGCTTGCACAAAGGAATGCATTTCCTAATAAACTAAATCTCCTTCCTCCCAATCATAGGATATTATCTATTTCTTAAAGTCTAAAGCTACACTAGGCTACGGCAAAATTTATTAAAAAGAAAGACTGTTCTTGGTCTTGGTCCAAGTTTATCGAGTGAGATCTCACAAAAATTGAGATAGAAAAACTTGATCTCGAAAAAATTGAAAATAATCTTGTGAGAACAATGCGAGATCTAGCTCGATAAACTCGGAAAGACCGAGAGCGGTCTTTCCAAGTTTAATAAATTTCACCCGTAACATGCGTGTGGCTAAAATACTGATAAAACACAAACTAAACTGCAGCAAATGGCATGCCATTTACTTACATGATGACCCTATCAAGTTGCATGCCATTTTATCAATATTTGGTTTTCTGTAACAAAATGTATTCAAAGCAATTTCCATGCATTTTTGTTGGGGCAAACAACATTCACACAAAACAGCAGGTGTTTTTTTACACTGATTTTTTTGCAAACTATTTAGGGATCTTCGGAACCATTTTGGAAGCGTAATAACAGAGGTTAATAATTCTATATACATATATGTTATTTTTATTGTTTTGGTAATAATGTGCCATGCTACCTTGAAAAACAAGGACATGCATGTCACCAAGCAAAACATAAAAGTGATTCTAATTTTCTCAGAATGAAAGTAAATCCCATTTTCTAGTACTGCTGTACTTTAGCCAGCGTCACACATACTTTCATACGCAAGTAGAACATTGTTCCTATGATGATACTGTCCCGTTGATAGATTACTCTTAATATAAATGGAGTTCATCATTTATATAACTAGAGTGCAAGAACACGTTATGTTATGACATGTGCTCTTTACTTCTGATTAATTCTATGGTGATTTTATTCATAGTAGGTCTGCCTTCTAAGCCTCAGGCAGAAGAGAGGACTATACAGGTTGTTCTGGTGAGACTAACTGAGGAATCTGCAGCTGGTGTACTCCAGTTTTAATTTGGGGAGGTTTTTTTTAGCCTAGTCAGAAATGTTACTGTCTAGGACAATTCACTGGCTCATGTTATATGTAGAGATGTGACGTTACAAAATTCATTTCAGTCTTAACAAGAGGACATTCTTGAGGATATTAATCAATATAATGTGCCCGTGTGGGTAATTTAGAATGGGGGTGCAGCATGCTGGGAAATGAATTTTCACTATACAGTGATTTTCTTGATGGCAACCTTGGCCTTTGTTGTCCCTTGCACTATGTTCGGGCTGCATGATGTTGAAAAAGAATTAAAGGTGGGAGTTTCTACCTGCAGGGCCTTCATCCCTCCCCTTCATCATCCATATTATACCACTTGTGATACAGTAGATGGTATTTACAAGCCTCCACTCTGGGGATGATGGTATTTGTGGCCTTGTAAATAAACTATGTCCAGTTGTCACTGACTTCCTAAAAGAAGCAGAATGTTGGGGGGGTTATTCACTAAGGTGCGAATTCGACTGTCAAATTAGCAAACAGCGGATTCCCATAGCAAATCTGCTATAATTTCCCCATTGTAAAGTTGTGACAATTTCCCCATAATAAAGTCGTGACAATTTTCCCATAATAAAGTCGCGACTGCGACAATATTCTCATTATAAAGATGCAACTGTCTTTACCTGGCGAATTCGCACCTATACGCAACAATTCAGACTTTAGTGAATAACCCCTGGTGTTTTGATGTTTATTTCTGTATACAATCAGGCAGTACTGACTGCAGGTGAGGTGGGAGAAATGTATTATTATTTATTATTTAGTGATGCGTTGGATGTGCAGTGGCTTGGCACTAATCATTGTTTGGAAAACTGTAACATTCTAACAATATCTGCGATAAAACAAAGCCATTTTAGATTCAGTAACTTGTTTTACTTTTTGCAAAAGGTATTATATATTGATAGAATATGGCTTTGCAGTATTTCTCCCAATGAATCAATGGGAAAAACGGACACAGTTTTATTCACGATGAGTATATTCCTTTGAATTAAATATCACTGAGGAGTTAGTAATTCTGTGGTGATCAGATTTGCTCCAAATTGTATATGTTTAGATTATTTATACACAAGTTAATGTGTCATTTGATTTATAGCTAGCTACTTAGCTACCTTCAGATCTGGTGACATACTACTCAGTATCATTGTACAAAATCATTAGTAAATAAGAAATAATTAATAGTAGACTTCCTACACTACAAATATATGCTAATATTACTAATGTCTCTCTCTCTCTCTGTTACGGCATTTGATGCCTGAGGCTTTGTTGAAACACCCCTTCATATACTTTAAGAAGAATATGAAAATGTTGGCTCATTTTACCACAATGGGGTTAGCATTGGCTAATCTTAGGGTACTGAGTCTAAGGGGCACCCTGTCTTTATCCTTCTAACCCCCTGCAAGTTGGTATGAACTTTGTTGCAAGAGAACCTTAAAGTCAAAGCCTCAGGGAAACCCAAGACTGGTAGTGACTTGCAGGAGCAGAGCAGGAGCAGTGGTGCTACCACACAGCAGATTATGGGAACACTGGAACAGCTGAACTGTAAGACAGGAATGCTGGAGAACTGACTTGAAGAACTTACTGAAACACATGGAGCAGAAACTGAGGAATTGTAATGCAGGAATACTTGGAAGAGGAATTGCTGAACTGAAATTCACTGAAGCACACACAGCAGGAACACTTTTATTCTCACATACACAGTCTCCTACCACAGATACTTTTCATCATATTTTGCAGATCACTTGAAGAACAAGGTAAACACCACCAGGCAAAACATCATATCAGTTCGCTTAATCTTTCTTAAATCCTATTTTCCAGCCTCTTGACTTTTACCTCTGTAATTGAAGCACTTGCACTACTTTAATACTCCTGCTCCATTATCTCTATCCTACTCTGTCATCTTGAACTGGAGGGGGTATCATTTCTACTACATTGTCAACTGTTTTATTTAGATAGAGGGTGGTACCGTGTTAGCTGTGAAGTAAACCTTGCAGAGAGAAAATAACAAAAGTATTGTGATTTTGATACCTTTTAATGGCTAACTTTCAAGGCACAAAGGCCCCTTCATCTCAAACACTACACACTATGTTAGGACGGAATGTCATCCTGTTGTATTTTACCATGAGTTTCCAAGCTACTAGAGTACTTCACTCACCTAGTTCAAGAGAGACTGCAAAAGTAGTCATTGATTTGCTCTTGACTTAGGCTTCCATAGTATTTCCCTATCTGGGCTTTCCTTTCATGTTTCCATAAACATGTTTTTCAGCAAACCAGAAAGCACAGTCCTTGAGTAATTTTCTTTTAAGAATCTCTTTTTATTTCCATGCTAAATGAATTGAATTTCAATATTTTCTGCTCCTACTTAAATCTATATTTTCTTTCCTAAATCTACTTTGGCCTAATGTTTACTTTCCTGTTTTCATACATGGCCGGAAAAAAAAAAAATCAGAATGAAAATTGGAAAAGAAATAGAATTTTGCCCTTTTGTAAATAAGATTGTGACACCTATATCTGAACTATACAGTGAATCACTGATAGTCGGCCATTTCTCTTCCCCTCGGGCGGGACAGAGGAGGATACAGGTTGTACTGGTGAGACTAGCTGAGGAATCTGTGGCTGGTGTACTCCAGTTTTAATCTTAGGGAAGTGTTCAGCATAGACAAAAAAAGATACAGGAAACAATTTAGAATCTTAAAATGAAAACAATGATGAACTGCAGATGAGAGGCAGAGAGAGAGGCAAACACAAAAGCTGGTTGAAGCAATATAAGAGAAGGAAGACAAGGCAAACATTTTGAAACTACAGTGGATTCCAGGGTGAAGCTATGTATGTATATATACTGTATATATATATTGGAGTTAAAAAACGTGTTTTATTAGAAAAAATCATGTAGTGGTATAGCATCAAACAGGAAATGACATACTCAGTGGGTAAAGTCCACAAAGTTCCAAATCTTTACAGGTCACATTACAGGGGACAAATACCAATTAGAGGTGATGATTGTAAGGTTATGCCTCAAACAATGGGAGGTTTCAGTTGTATTAATAAATTTCACACTTCCTAAAGGTATCAACAAGAATTCTAATCTACATTTATTTTTGTTATGCTTATCCTTTAATCTTGACAGTATTGTGATTTTTCATACAGAATATTTGGTTATTTATAGCTAGGGGTGTTAGATTATCCAATGTTATTGGTGTTCGCCATATGATGTTCCCTCCAACATCCATTGCAAGGTGCTTATTACCATGGAAACCAACTATGTTATTTCCTGTTTAATACTTTAAGGGCAAAAACTTACTAAACTCGAAAAGGTCAATTTTGAATGATATTTACTGATCGAACAGCAATATTTACAAGGAATAAACTCAAAAAGGCCAAAATTGACCTTTTCGAGTTTAGTACATTTTTCCCTAAATGTTGCATTCCTACTTGATTACTATTTTTGCTGAAACATCGTGGGATGAAAATGGTTCCTTTGTTAACGCGTTTTTGCCACAAAACCATGATATATATAGTGGCTTCCTCAGGAGTCTGATGTGTAGATGACTACACATCAGACTCCTGAGGAAGCCACTATATATCACGGTTTTGTGGCAAAATGTGTTGAGTCAGAGTTAACAGAACAAACGGGTACTATTTTTTTACCTTTCAATATGGTTTTGTATTAGAAGCACTTGTTTGTACTTTTTTGAATAACCTGTTCGCAGCATTCATGATTTAAGCCAGATGTGCTTAAATATGCCATTGCTCACACATGAGATGGTTTAAAGTTTTTACACTGTGAAGTGTTTGATTTTACATTGTGTTTTTGGACTGAGTTCTAAAAGAGTTTTGGTGACCAAACCCTATGAGGAGAAGACTAAAAGACTTTTTCTAACATTTTATTGTGGATTTTATCCTTATTGCAAGCTGTTTGATATTTGGATGAGAATAAAGTTTTTTACCTGATCTACTACTTCCCTCATTTGTTCCCATATGTTACATGGATGTTTGGATGGATTTGGAGAAGCATTTGGGTTGTTCGCATTTTAAGTCCATGTGACTGATAAGCCTGTATTTCAGCAGCATCTGGTGAGCAGATATTATCTCTTGAGTGTTTCACATGAAGATTTGGAGGGGAATTCAGGATAGTCCGAAGTGAGGTGCAGAGTGTTTGCCTCACTTCGGACTGACTGATCTGCGCTCGCTGATGTCCTGCACATGGACATCAGCGAGCGCTTTAAAGGGATTCCAGTCTCGGTGAGACCAAAAGAGTTGCCTCGCCGAGACTGGAATCCCTTTAAAGCGCTCGCTGTTGTCCACATGCAGGACCTCAGCGAGCTGATATCAGTCAGTGCAAAGTGAGGCGAGGACTCTGCACCTCACTTCGGACTATCCTGAATTCCCCCCTCGGTGTTTGCACTTTTACATTTCATACCACGAGTATTAAGAACTTTTGTGTTCCTTTCTATTTTACAAATATATTTTTTATAAGGCACTATTGTAGTGCTCTTTTCTTTTGCGCTTCTATTCACAGATTTTGACTTGTTCACACAGAAGCCTGAGGTGTTAGGCGACTCCCCATGAAGAGAAGCAGCATTACTCTCTCACAGACAACATTTTTAACTGTTTTTGGACTTTTTCTTTATTATTTCCACTTTCACTTCACATATATTTGAACATTTTCCATTGTTTAGCACTTCCACATATTTTTGTTTTCAGCTAGTTAAGATAGTTATGAACCTTCTATCATAAGATAGTTATGAACTTAAAATAGCCTTGCTCTATATATGGAACATTTAGAGGGGAATTCAGGATAGTCCAAAGTGAGGTGCGTAATGTTTGCCTCACTTCGGACTGACTGATCTGACATGAACATAAGCGAGCACATTAAAGGGATTCCAGTCTCGGCGAGAGCAAAAGAGTTGCCTCGCTGAGACTCAAATCCCTTTAAAGCGCTCGCTGATGTCCACGTGCAAGACATCAGCGAGCATAGATGAGTCAGTCCGAAGTGAGGCGAACACTCCGCACCTCACTTTCGACTATCCTGAATTCTCCCCTTAGTTTTAAAATATAGGCCCTATATCAGCCACAGTGCAGTCAAATTTTTCGCCATGCAAGCAAGGAATACATTAAAAACTATTTCAGTTACTAGCATGGGTAACTATGCATAAATATATATTTTACACATATTAATTCACAGGAAGTAGAATTAAGGAATTAATTGGCATTTGTGCTGATTAGAATGTTCAGTACATGTGCATGTGATTGAACAGATACAATGAAAATATCATTCAGATGTTAGTAATCGGACTCTGCGAAGTTATAGGGGACATAATTACTGTTGTCACATGGAATAGTTTCTAAGGGCTTTCTTGACTAAAGTCTGAATTCACCTGTCAAATTCACTTCACTACAATTCAAGTTACATCAGAAAAATAATAAAAAATTCACTTCTCCTAAATTATCAGTTATTTATCATTATCACTTTTGAACAAATAGTCACCACACTGGAGCCCTACCATCAACCTCCCAAATTTCCACTCTGGCGAATTCCAACAGGTGAATTAAAAAAGCTACGCCTTCTCAAATTCACAACTGTGATTGACTCTGCCGCTTACTGAGTACACTGAATATGCAAAGTACCTAACTTCAGAGTTGAAATATATATATTATGAACCTTAATAGCATTCAGAATATTGTGGTCTTTTATCTCCATGGACATTATTGGCAGTGCTCTATAGTTTAACCTGGAGAAGACTACATTTAGAATGTACCAACATTACCTTTAGTGTAACATAGTAGGAGCTTTGTACTAACTATCGCTGTAGCATTTTCCCAGTTGGTTTCTTTTCTGAAAATGTTTTCAGTGATATTTCTTAGAAAGAATTGCCTCTGAGAATTTTTGTAAAATGTAGATCTATGGTCACGCTTGTATGACATGCTGAAATACAAAAATGCTGCAGACACCAATAAGAACAGCATATAACAGAAAAATGTGGTCATAAACCTGCATTACTCATATTTTTGGGGATAGCAGCTTTTTCGCACAAAAATTTCTGAGAATTCTGTGAAAACATTTGCAGAAATAATTTGCCAGGTTTGAAAATGCTCATGTTTCCCCCAGCTTTAACGTATTGGAAAATCATTTGCTCCTCCACAGCATGATAAATTTGGCTTCCATTTTTCACACACACTGCAGTTACACTGCACACTACACAACTTACATTACTTAGTACCCAGAATACCTAGTAGCTCCATGTTTTAAAATCAGATCATTACTCCAGGCTTTAAGCCATGTTTCACCTCAAGCCTGAGACTGCATTTAAAGTTACATTAGAAGAATTTTACCATGATAATTAGAAAAATGCTTGAAACAGATGGTTGTTGTTCCCTAATAGCAGGTGTAAAGTCCATGACAAAAAAAAGGCACTGATCACTCTACAAATTGTCACATTGTACAGGTCAGACTTCAAACACAGACATCAGCAACACACTGCCAGCAGCTATATTTCCATGTCATGTATGTCCATGAAGGTAAATGTAAGACACTTAAATAGGTTATTCTCTTGGGAATTCATTTAGTATGTTGTGGATAGTAGCGGCATTCTAAGGCAGCTAGTCTGTCATTCATGTTTTAGATTGTACATTTCTTAAACTATTTGACTTATTGTCCCTTCATCTCTTTGTTTTGTTTTTGTTGTTTTCATGTTTTTGGTTGCTGAGGGTCACTGACCCTGAATCTGTCTTTAATTTTTGATTCATTTCAGTACTTGTCTTTTTGTTTAAGCCTATCGCTCTACAAGTCTGTATGAAAAACTGCAAAAATTAAGAAAACTGAATACTTCGAAATGAATTCCAGGGTGAAGAACCTCTACAATACGATACCTGATGATCTCCCAAACAGTATACATGTATATATCTTTGTATGTGTTTCAGTTTAACAGCCGTCAACAGTCATTATTATTCATAAAAGTAGGCTGTGCGCCACAGTTGAAGGGATAACCCCTTTTGGATATGGTATACTAGGAATGGGTGAAAAAGGGAGGGGGGCAGAAAGGAAGGGGAAGAGGCTAAGGTAATAAATATGAATATCCGGCTGGTTAAGCAGCCATGACCCAGCCACTTCTATCCTCCTGTCCTGGGATATGTGACTGGGCATTCTATATATGAAGTACTGCTCAAATACTACACCAAGTTATGGGCACTAAGAAATATTGGGGGAAATTATCAAACAACAGTATTATTATTATTATGTCAATTTATATACATTTGCCCTGGTATTTAGAAAAGAAAATGAGACAATGTTAAACTAGCTATTGTAATAAAAATGGAAGAAAACAGGAACTGCAATTTTCCGGGTCCATTGATCCCTGCTAGAAAAGAATTGTTATGTGAAACTCAGAGCTTTAAACCTAAGTTTCCATCTGCACCTGTGAAACATTTCCCCAACAACTAAAATTACCATTAAATATGTATATAAATTGTTTAGAGAATAGCTCCCAACTTGTTAGGGAAGGCCAGGTATGGCAAGACAGTGCCATTTTCCTCATACAGTGATGTCACCAGCATCCCACATACTACTGTCTGATTAGCTAGGAGCCAGTAGGAAGCCTGGTATTAGATATCCAGCTGGGCAGAGGATGGGGACTCAGGACCTGGGCACCAGGACCTGAAACACTGGACTGTCCTGCAGAATCTGAGACACCTTGGAGACTTGCTTAGCGTTCCATTAATGTTATGTAAATGGAGACAAGAAGAATGCAGGTGATACCTTTTATTGGCTAACTGAATAGATGATAAATGCAAGCTTTCCCCACTACTTAGCTCTCTTCTGTATAACTGGGGAATGCTGGGAAGTCTGTATAACTAAGGCATGCTGGGTAATCTGTAGAGACAAGAAGAATGCAGGTGATACCTTTTATTGGCTAACTGAATAGATGGTAAATGCAAGCTTTCCACACTACTTAGCTCTCTTCTGTATAACTAAGGCATGCTGGGAAGTCTGTATAACTAAGGCATGCTGGGTAGTCTGTAGAGACAAGTAGAATGCAGGTGATACCTTTTATTGGCTAACTGAATAGATGGTAAATGCAAGCTTTTGAGACTGCTTAGGTCTCTACTTCAGTCATGGTATGGCCCATATGTCTCTGCTTATGTCTATGGCTAACATGGTGCTACACTCTACTGCTTGTCATGTAAATGGTTACCCCAACCCGAAGTCTATCATCTATTGTACCTGCACCTTATACTAGGGTGGCAAATGCTACAATTTTTTTGTACATTTACCTTAAAATGAGTAATAGTTCAAATATTTTTTTTTCAATCTTCCCAGAAATAGATGAATTATACAAAAACGGATTGAATGTTAAGATGACTATGTCGCCATAGGGGGTTATTGACTAAAGACTGAAGGGGATTATTCACTAAAGTCCGAATTGTTGCATATAGGTGCGAATTCGCAGTCTCGTCTTTATAATGAGAATATTGTCGCAGTCATGACTTTATTATGGGAAATTTGTCGCAATCTTAACTTTAAAAAATTGTCGCGACTTTACAATGGGGGAATTGTAACAGATTTACTATGGGAATCTGCTGTTTGCGAATTCAACAGTCGAATTCGCACCTTAGTGAATAACCCCCTGAATTGTCTTCTAAAGGGGTGAATTTACCACTTTGGGTATTCAGCAAATTCTGTTTGTGATGAATTCACTGGCTAACGACAGTAGCTTTACTACGGGAATTCTGACACAGTCGCAAATTTGATAAGGGAATCTGTTGCTTAGTCAATAAGGAGTAGAGAATCAGGGCGTAGCCACCTGAAGTGATGAGAATTCACTTCGACAGTCGAATTCTCACTTTAGTCAGTAACCCCCATTATCAGGTTAATTGACTACAACAGGATTGTCCAGTTTGATGCTCCTGTCTGTTGTAGCTCTAGTCATAGTTGTTGGGTCCAGACTTTCTCCAGACTCTCTAATGCCGGTCACTTTAGTAAAGTAACCATTAATGTCTGATGAATGAACGAGCTGTGATATTGTAGACATGCATTATTTGACTGACCAATACCTGTTTAAACAAGAAGAATCTTTAATAAAGGTGTGGGTGAAATACTGTTTACATATATAATACATATTAATACATAAATATTATTTATTTATTATGCATTTATCTATTTAAAAATTAATTAATTTAAAAAAATGTAATAAATATTACATACAGTATTTATCGATATCACTGTTTTTTGGATTTTTTGTTTGAGAAAAAGTTAATCACAACAGCATTGCCCGTTACAGTACAATATAGAGTTGATCTCTCCATATGTGTTACATGCAACTCGGAGTCTGCCTTTTTCTCTTCAATAAATTGTGTACTATGGCAGTCTAACTAACCCTAACCCTGACTAACCCTAACCCTAACTAACTATTCCAGCAAAAAACTAACAAAAAAAAAACTTTGTTACCTCAAGAACAATTGGTTATTTTTGGATAATGATTTCAAAGACCACTTATACCATCTAGGGCAGGGGTCTCAAACTCGCGGCCCGTGGGAGGCTAGTTTGCAGCCCCCGGTCCTGCGCTCCACCAGGCATTTTTTTCACCGGTCGCCAATCGGTAACAGAAGCCAATAGGAACCCGGGAGTGCATGTGATCAGCGCTTCTGGGCTCCTTCTCCTCTAATGTGCTGCCAGCAGCGACAGCAACAGCACATGCTGCGGAACTCT